>QZGG01001680.1:0-58584 GCA_006409495.1 Sedum album
ATTTTGGCTTCTAATAAGCACTTACTAAAACAGCATGCATGATAAAACCAAGAGTGACTTCTTTCTTAATTCATTTTGTTTTGTGCTTGCTGCTGCATGAGCATGAGCATGAGGTTTCATCACTTGACTTGTTTCTTGAATATAAGTGCATCAGGTTTTCTACGCAGTGGACTCGTACTAATTGACCCTTGTGAGCGGATTACTCGCTGTCTATATTTCTATTAGCCTTGTATATATTCCTGGCTATGAAGCAGCCATCTGATAAACATAATAATTCATTCTTATAATTCATCTTGTGTTGGCATATGACATCTTTGTTTTTAGTCAAAGAGTTTTTTATCCAAAACCACCCTTATAATAGGGCGTTTTTCCAGCAACCACCCTTATAATGCCTATTTACCAAAACACACCCTTATAAATTTTTCCGTTAGGGTTTAACCATCCAACAGCAGTTCCGTTAACTATTCCGTTAGATTTTGATTTTTTATATATTTTTTGATTTTTTTATAATTAAAAATTAAAAATTAAAAATTAAAAATTAAAAATTAAAAATTAAAAATTAAAAATTAAAAATTTAAAATTAAAAATTAAAAATTAAAAATTAAAAATTAAAAATTAAAAATTAAAAATTAAAAATTAAAAATTAAAAATTAAAAATTAAAAATTAAAAATTAAAAATTAAAATTAAAAATTAAAATTAAAAATTAAATTAAAATTAAAAATTAAAAATTAAAAATTAAAAATTAAAAATTAAAAATTAAAAATTAAAAATTAAAAATTAAAAATTAAAAATTAAAAATTAAAAATTAAAAATTAAAAATTAAAAATTAAAAATTAAAAATTAAAAATTAAAAATTAAAAATTAAAAATTAAAAATTAAAAATTAAAAATTAAAAATTAAAAATTAAAAATTAAAAATAAAAAATTAAAAATTAAAATTAAAAATTAAAATTAAAAATTAAAAATTAAAATTAAAATTAAAAATTAAAAATAAAAATTAAATAAAAATAAATAGAAAATCAAGAGAATTTAAAAAAATTTATTTTAACAAAATTTAAAAAGGGTGAGTTAAATATATTTTTAAATAGGAAATTACTTAAAATATAGGGTTTTCATTAGAAATTAGTTGAAATTACAAATTAATCTTAGTTCGAATTTTCTATCTCAACCATTCGGTTTTTATAAGAAATATTTTATTTATAGTTTCAAATTTAGATGTATTAACATCTTAGGAAAATTTATGTAAGATGACCTTAACATCTGGTGCTTGAATTTACAAAAAATACGTGACGATTCGAAGTGTTGGTTTTTTACTTTAAATCTCATTCATTTGATTATTATAAATCAGATGTTGAGGTCATCTTACATAAATTTTCCTAATTTTTTAAATGTTTAAATCTCATTCCGTTAGATTTGGTTTTTTTTTTTAATTTTTTAATTTTTTAATTTTTTTTTTTTTTTTAATTTTTTAATTTTTTAATTTTTTAATTTTTTAATTTTTTAATTTTTTAATTTTTTAATTTTTTAATTTTTTAATTTTTTAATTTTTTAATTTTTTAATTTTTTAATTTTTTAATTTTTTAATTTTTTAATTTTTTAATTTTTTAATTTTTTAATTTTTTAATTTTTTAATTTTTTAATTTTTAATTTTTTAATTTTTAATTTTTTAATTTTTTAATTTTTAATTTTTTAATTTTTTAATTTTTTAATTTTTTAATTTTTTAATTTTTTAATTTTTTAATTTTTAAATTTTTAATTTTTAAATTTTTTAATTTTTAATTTTTTAATTTTTTAATTTTTTAATTTTTAATTTTTAATTTTTAATTTTTTAATTTTTAATTTTTAATTTTTTAATTTTTTAATTTTTTAATTTTATTTTTTAATTTTTTAATTTTTTAATTTTTTAATTTTTTAATTTTTTAATTTTTTAATTTTTTAATTTTTTAATTTTTTAATTTTTTAATTTTTTAATTTTTTAATATGAAAAAAAATATAAAAAATCAAAATTTAACGGAATAGTTAACGGAACTGCTATTGGGTGGTTAAACTCTAACGGAAAAATTTATAAGGGTGTGTTTTGGTAAATAAGCATTATAAGGATGGTTGCTGGAAAAACGCTCTATTATAAAGATGGTTTTGGATAAAAAAACCTTAATCAAATTTGAGCAACTTCCGCACACTTGCACTCTCATCATTCGTTAATTTTCAATGCCAGCCGCGTTACACGTCCTATAAAAAGGTATCCTATTATCTGCACATGTCCTTGACGACATCCGGCAAGTTTCAATCACTTTCCCAAACAGGCATTACTAGTGCCTGCCTCTAGACATTGTAAATAAAAATCCATGTTTTTCCATTGTATATATTTGTTGTCTATTCTTATCCATTGATATATGTTTCAGATCCCTGTGAAACCAACATCACTACATCAGGCAAACCATTTCAGAGACACAGCAAAGTGTACATACCTAAATATTTATATTGCAAGAAGATAGCATGTGTTGATATAAAACCTGAAAGAAATCAGTTACATACTCAAGTCTCAATATGAAGATTCATGAGGTAAAACAAATGCTGGATTCTTACACGAAACTTAGCTGGCACTTGAAGATAATGATGAGTTTTTAGTCTACTGCTATGAACTCTGGTCAACCTTATCCACATCGCTAGGCCAAAATGTGACAAGAGTCACCAGAGGTGGTTTTACTTTTGCTCGCATGATCTCCTCTTTTGATGGACGGTCATCTCCTCTTTTTCTGAAAAGTAAGATTTAGCGTTAAAAGTTCAGATAAAACAACAAAATGAAGGGAATCACTCAGTACGGTTAACAAACAAAGTAGTCAGCAAGCCATCTGCACTAGATATGTCAAAATTATCCATTATCCGTTACCCGCTCTTTATCCGCCCGTTAAAATATCCGTCTATACCCGCCCGTTTAGAGATAAAGAGTAATCATACCCGTTACCCGTTTATACCCGTTTATTATAGGGTCGCCCATTACCCGCCCGTTATATTTCATTAGAAAAATTCATTAAGTTCTACTCATAAACTACCGTCAATCTACTAAAAAATTAGATACTCATTTTCGTATTTTACAAATAATAGAATAATTGGTAAAATAAAAATATGTAGTTAAAGGGTAAATGAGTTATTAATGGGTAAACGGGTCTTTAATGGGTAAACGGGTAAATTAATACCCGTTACCCGTTTATACCCGTTATCCTATATACCCGCCCGTTTATACCCGTTTACATAAACGGGTAAATAATACCCGTTACCCGTTTATGCCTGTTACCCTTTATAACCGGGTCATACCCGCCCCGTACCCGCCCCATTTGACATATCTAAACTGCACTGTGAAGCAACACTTTAAAGTCTGAAATAGCAATAAGATATATTATGTTGGCTTATATAAGGTTAGAGTTCTAGAGAGGCAGTGCATAGGTATGGTCAGGGTCAATTGCTTAAAAATAAATAAGAGACATTTCTTACATGGGTTTTTGCAATTTTTCCAAGAACTTCTCAGGAAATCCGTAAATCTGATGCATTCTTTCTTTACAGTGTTTGCTAACTCTTTCTCGCCAGATTTTTCAAGGTTTCTGATCAAAATAGTCAAAGTCAGCTTGTCTGGATCACAACCAGCAGCTTTCATTGACTGATACGTCTCCATGGCTTTCTCTATAATGCCAGAATTTAAGTAAGCTCCTATCATTTCAGTGTATGTCCGTGTATCAGGTTCCAAGCCTTCAGTTTTTAATTCAAGAAAGAGATTTTCAGCCGTTTGAACTAATTTCCTCTTTCCCAGCATCAAAATCATGTCGCAATATATGGCCAAGTCAGGTTTGTACCAGACTTCCTTCCGCATGTATTCAAATACCTACAACTTTGTGTCAGTTCCAATATCGACAGACGAGAAATGATAGCAGAAGAATCCAATATAACGGCTCCAAAAAAGAAGAAAATGAACTTTATTTGTATCTCTGAGATCAGGAGGAATAAGGCTGTTGCTCTTTCAATTTATCTAAAACTATAAATGAGATGCATTTCAGAAAGAGACACAATTAGATAGGCAAAACATATAAAATCACTCTATTAAGGAAGGGATGGCGTACCAAGAGTACCAGCTCAAACTCATTTTGTCTTTTCAGCTCAGTAAATGTATCTACCAAATCTGATTTCAACAATCTGGTGAGCCTTGTGTCAACTACTTGATTCAACTTTTCAGGGGAAGCTTTTGATAATTTGAGGGATTGTACAACTTGCATTGCCTCAGTGGACAACACCCTAGACCTCCATAAGGACTTTCTAGCCCCCTTCCGAAGTCCATTGGTGATGGTTCTCAAGCTGAAATGACCGCGGCAAGAAAGTTGACTGTGAAATTGAGCAATAGAGCTCGGATAATTACCAAACTTGATATTTCTGAAGTTCATGCAGAAGTCATTAACGGAAATGTGAGTGGTGAGAGAAGCCATAACTGAAGTTGATCACCACTCCATAGCTACAAGAAGAAAACAATTATATTCATAAACTAACATTTTTCCACGCTTTGTAAACTCTACCACAATAAATAATTCAAAGGTGAAATGAATGCAGAACAATTTCTCCATAAAACTAGTAGCTAAATAGTCAATAGATATCCTACAAAGAGATAGGCAACTCAAAAGCAAGACTGCATCTTTAATCAAGAAATCCATTGAGACATTTCATCAAACACCTTCTGTGCGTTCTGTTTACCCCAAAACAAAACGAACCTAACTTTTGGTACAAACGGATCAACATGAATAAGCGACCACCAAAGCACAAGGTCTACACAACCACGAGAATATAGAAACAACTTACAGCTTCAAAAATCAAACAGCAAAGACTTACCCGAACCCCAAAAGTAAATAAAATTGAATCAATCAAGTTCAATTTCACATAATATATGGACCAAACTGCCCTTTGAAAATGATTCCCTACATTTGAAATTTTTTAGTGATTTTACTTTAAATTTATTCTAAGTTACGAAAAATTTCCCACCAGACCCATGATCCATGTATTTTTTGCAAAAAAACGAGAATTAAATGAAGACAAGTGTAAGACTGAGATGAAGTAAATGAAAATAAATCAAACGACATCTACAATAAGTATCGTAAAATTATTAATGGAGTCGTAAATGATCCCTTCTCTAAAAGCAATTACTAAAACACAAGATGCTGATTAGAAAAAACACTTGTGGATGCGAATCAGAAAGGTTATTGGCCGAGTAAGGCGGAATGGATAAAACTAAAGTGGATAAAATAGACTAAGAATGGATAAAACGGAAGATGCGGGTCCTCATTTAAGCATTGCTGCACCTAGTCAAAATGCAGATTCAGAATCTCAGCTATATATATAACCATATCCAATAACAAACTTGTCAACAACAATTTATTGACAATGAGGTTCTCTGTTTTCGCGATGATCATGCTTGTGTTGGCTGTCGTTGTTCTGTGTACTAGTGTCAATGCGACTAGTAGACACTTGTTGGAGACAAGGGAAGAGCCTTTGGAAAGTCTCCAGATATCCAATGTTTACGATCAGGCGAGGGCCAGAATGACTTTTTGGCTTCAACGTTTGGCGTCTGGACCTAGTCCAAGAGGCCCTGGTCACTAGCTAGCTCCCTAAACATGCATGCATGCATGCATGCTCATTTGTTGGATTCTTATTTGTCTAAAATTTGGTTCCTATTTCAGTCGATGTAGGTATCAGATCTAGAGTAGTAGGTGTCCTGTCTTCAAATTTAGTATGTACAATGTAACTCTTATCTTTCTCTACCGCGTCCTTGTGAGTATAACTCAATGTGACAGCTAATGTAGCAAGGAACATGAGTAGGATGTGCTTTTATGGCTCATGTGCTCTATCAAATAAGGAATGCACTTGATAAAACCTGAAACTGTTCATTTACAATCTTCCTGTACAGTGTTCTTCCTATTGTTCTTTAATGAATGCGCCTTTTACAAAAAATACAGTATTTGATGAAAATTGAAGCTTATTTGTGCTACATTTACAGACACACTCTCCTACATCCCCACAATTATGCGGAAAGTCTTGTGAAAATGGGATGCCAATCAATTGGTTTCTTGAGTAACCGCCTCCAGAGGATTAATCTCGTCATCATCAGAAGTCTTTGGCTTGACGTATGCACGAGCCACCTCTAGCATGACCTCCACCTCTTTCTTGCACTGAGCAAGTGAATAAAATTCAAAAAATGTAAAATAATTTTTTCAAGCAAAGTAAAAAAGTATGGACACAACCTCGCTAATTGCCCCTGACTTTATTTTAGACTGCATTATACACCATTTCTTAAAGTGAACACCTGCACAACACGGGTAAACACAGCTTGCAATGAGGTGTATACTCAGCAGTATGATGTGTATATATGATACAGCCTACAGGCAAGAACCGAATACATACCAACTTTTATATCCAACGAACTAGAACTTTCAGCAATTGTATCCAATGACCATCGAGAATGAACCTGTTACAGACTCAGATTTTTTACTTATGCCTGCATATCTGGTGTGACAAATAGATTTAAATTTTTTTCCATTGTATACTGTTGCATGTGGACTACAACCATGTTCAAAATGTTATATCATTTGTCTGAATACTGTTAAATTATTTTGTCTATTTCTAACTAGTAACATTTGTCAACACATTTTTGCATAACTGCTTCGTATATATGTTTGAGCAAAAAAATTGGCTTGGTAGATTGAAAATAACCAAATTATTAACTTGTTAATTGCAATACCCTATAAATGTGTACAACAAGCCCATTGTCTATGAAAGGCGCAATGTACATTATTAAAACAAACATCAAGGTTCAAAAATATAAAAATATTTACTACCTCAAAGTAGGATCCAAAAGGAACGTCATGTGCCTGTTGCACTGTTTCAAAAACCTAATGCGACAAAAAACATTAATACAGAAACAAATAAGGAAGAGAGATGCAAGAATCTCTAAGCAAGACCAACAAAAGCAGGTTAAATAAAAAGGTAAATGCTTGGCATCATAAACCACATGAACAATTAAAGTATTAAATGGCATAAGTATATTAATAATCAGTAAATCAGGAAACTAACAAGTTTTTTCTTTTCTGTAGACAAAACTACGTGCTGCCATTCTGTCATGGCAGTATCAGGAGGACACATGGGATTATTGCAAAGAGTCCTGAATTTTATTTCCCTAACTTGACCATCATATTCAATGGCATCATGCCATAGATCCATCTGACAAATACAGAAACATTTTGAAATTCATTAAAAATTCACACAACCCGGGTAGTAGTGATTATGAAACATGTAAGTTGAGCAAAACTAAATGACAATTACATGACCCAGACAATTAGCCAGCTTGATACTTACACTGAGATCTGTATCCTTACGAACTGATCGATACTCGTTAGTGAAAGAAGAATTATCCTTCAACAACTCAAAGAACACCTCAGCACTGCATGGGAAGGCATCCTGGAACCGCCCGCAGCCATGGTCACTTAGTTATACAAGCACATCAAAACTGAAAACCTTCAAGGTAAATAAATATATACTTACTTTATTGATGCTAACAAGCATTTCTTCTTTGACAAAAGGTTGAGGCTGTCTGGTTTGAACAGTAGTATCAGCAAGAATCTTAACATGGTTGTCACTATGTTTAGCAGAGCTGCTATGGGCACGCAAGGCAGACTCTTGTTCTCCCTGTTTCAATGGTAGACCTTGTCAAAAGTGAAGAACATTCAATGATAATGGAAAATGACGACCAACGTTTAAAAAGTGATGAACACTTGGCTACTCTTCAGTCTCCACCAAATACCTTCTTCTCAGCTTCTATCATATCATGAAAGTTCCTTGTTGCACGTTGTAAAGCTCTTAATGCATGATTTCTGTTCCAGAAGGATGCAAATTTGTATATAACCCTCCCTGAAAGTTATACCGAAAGTATGATGCAAAGTTGTATATTAACAGCGTTTACGCTACAGCATATGCTTACAGCTAATGAATGGCAACCGATGGATACAAAATCAAAACTCGCATCTGAGAAAATACTCCTACGCAGTTGAAGTAAGTTAAGAATAATATTTTCTGCCCCTTATTAAAGTAAATAGCGAAGATGAAATGTTAACAATATACGGTAGCAATCATAGGAACATAATATACTATCACCAACCATCAGGGTTTCCCAAAGGTGGCACACCATGCCCACCCGCACCCATGCGAAGAATAATTTTACAGCAGGGTTGATAAATGCATGTTGACATCTCCTAATCTGCCAATATCATAAAAAACAATACAGTAAGTGCCGGCTAAAGTCTTCTTTTGGGGGTACATCATCTGATACAACTAAAAATGAAAGAAATTAGTTAGTGGCACCTCATCGATATCGCCTAATGGTATGACCACCTGTCATACAAATGATATAACTAACGAGGTGAGAATATCTTAAAGAAGCAGAATTTGAGGAGAAATAAAAATCTCAGACAGAGGGTATTCAAAACATAAAAAAGACTACTTAATGGCACAAACGGGTTATAAATCTGAAACTATGGTAACTTAGAAAATAGGACATTTGGAAAGCTGTCTAACAACGATTGAAGAGTTCCTGATAAGAACTGACAAAGATGCAAATTCAATTTCATGTTGATTGAAAGATAGAAAAAAGGTTAGGCACACCTTCATCTGTTTGGAGAACACATTAGAGTGAAAGCAAATGTGCCATGCTGAAACATACATGCGACCATGATACAAAAAAGATCTCTCAAGGGCACATGAATAGCTATGTCGCACAACCTATTAGAAACACAAATAATTAGTGCAAACAATCAAAATTCAGCTCAACTGACTCAAACACAAGCGTATGCAGCCAATAATTTTGTGCTTAATTCTGCTTGCACCCGTGTCTGTGTTAGATGTGCTAATGTATGGCCTCCTAAAATTACTTCTACTGATAAAGAATTAGCAAGCGTGACATGCCTCATCAGGATATAAATTGAATATGGTCTGCAAAGGCCCTGGTAGTTGATGGACAACAACTGGTCCTTGTTTACGGGGATTTGCAACGCGATAGCTATTCGAAACTCTAGGTCAATAAGTGAAAGATGAAACACAAGATGTTAAAATTATTTAACTATGCACCGACGCACTGGTGCATCAAAACATAGAGAAAAGAAAATGTTCTAGAAAATAGGATGACTCGTTAGAAGTTGTACCTTGTTACATGAGGCGTAACTTTTATTGGTTTTATATCAAGACACACCTGTGAAAACTATAATTACTACCCAAACACTAAGATAACTTTATTGATCAAATAATCTGTCTTTAAAGGCTTAAATAAATCCAAAAGAGCTATGTTCAACCAATGTGTCGAGTTTTACCATTACCTGTCCTGATGGGCTATCCAACGTATACCAGACTGGACCATCTTGGCATTCATTATCAACTCGAATAATCACAGATCCAAGAACAGCACTTTTCCATATAATATCCCAATCATATATTGTAATGGTAATCTGTAAGTACAAGAAGTATAATCTAAGAAAGAGATACACTCTAATTCAGTTAATATCCCAGAAGTTGTAACAGAACTTCTTAGCAGTCAAATAAACTAAAGAAGTTCCAGCTTTGTAAAGAAAAACTTCAAAATTATTAAATGTCATTAGCAATGATATTGACTCTCGGTAATGATCACAATTAAACAGAATTCCGAACTTGAGTAGTTGATATTGAGTAAGCAAAAATTTGCATGAACTAGACATCATAGTGAATTAGCAGAAAACGTCATTAACTACCTGTACAGGAAGTTCATCGACACAAAAGTTAAATTCCTCCCCCCATATAGGATTTCTTGTACCAGGAACCACGGAACTGCAAATGACAGCATTTACTGAAGAGATGAGCTGAAGCAAAAGAAAAATATAATGGATCCCTTTCCTTTAGCATTGGTGTCTGATTTCGTTTATAGAGAACCAGTGAAATGAAATTTAAGTTGTTTTGCAGATGGGGGAAGAGTATTCATTATATGTATCACATATCTTGAAACACCATGCTGAGTATCAAAACTTTTAATCTTGAGTCTAACTTTAACCAACACCAAATGCCAAATGGGATAGCTAACCACAAAGAGAAAGAAGATAAAAATCACCTGAATCGCTTTTCCATGCCACATGTTATTATAGCATATGGATCTGAAGTGCCATTCAAGTTTGCCCCAATCAGATTCTTGGCTGCAAGCAGCCCAATCTGAAAAACCAGGGAAATGGTTTGAAAAGAATATTGGTTGGCAATTGAGGCACATAGTAATGCCTCTTTTTACATCAACAAAGGGGCCTAAAGAAGATGTTTTTTCAATTGCAGTGAAATTTCAAGTGACTGTAAGTCGGGTTACCTTGATCATATATGCAGAATCTCCTTTCAGCTGACCCATCCGCAAAATAATTCCATAACCGGATGTCAATACACTTGAAAAATTACTTGATGAACATATAGCAATTTTTACAACCCAGAACACAATGGGATTCTATTCCTACACACTATCCAACTCCTAAGGCTATTTGGCTATTTCTAAAAAAGGAACATATTGAAGTTCAGTTCTCATCAACTACAGTGATAAGCACTTCTCAGGAGACATTACTCCAGCAACCCGAACTTTAATAAAGATGGGATTTTTTTTCAAGAACAATTTTAAAAAGCTCATAGATAAGTAAGCATCCTATTTCCTTAATATCATCTGGAAAATACAACTAATAAAACACTGAAGTATCAACTCACCAATTGAGTTTTCAAAATTCAATTTATCAACAGAATCAGCGGATTTTGCAACAGAACATAGACCGTACTTCTCTTCTCCATTCCTCCAAGTAAAAAAACTGTAGGCAGCGATTAGAAACACTGCCATCGCAAACGAAACCTCAAATTCCCACGTCGACGGAACCAGAAATTGAAACGCCGAATCGATCATATTGTAAAATCGCTAGAAGAGCGTGACAAAAAAGTGAAAGAGGCGGACAGGGGATGGTAGACGCCTTCAACCGTAAAGTACGAAGACGTGGATTATTTTGATTTTATTTCAGCTGTAAAGCTTCCGAGGAGGCGTGCATCAACTCAGTGGCTTAGTAAAAAATAAGCCAGCTTTACTCGAGTGCTGTCTCCCAAAGGGAAAAGCAAGTTATACATTACGCATCAAATTGTTGAGCAACTTGCACACCCAGTTTACAAAATTGTGAAGACATTGGTTAAGAACTTGGGATCTCGGCTTCAGCTGTATTCTGGTGCATGTTTATCTAAGAACACTTGGGCCAAATTGCTGCGGCGAATATCGAATTTCAGTTATGAATTCATCCATACCATACTCAGTAGCATTCTGAAACTGACTGGCTAACTCCTCAACAAAAACATACATAAATTCAAAAAACAATGACTGGATGTATATCCAATTAAATGATACGCAGTTTCATCGAACCTGGAAGCTCCGAATTCATTATCCAGAGATCCAAAATCAGTGCGAAGTCTATTTGTAATATCACAAAGTATATAGGCCTATTTGCGTATATTGATACTTATTCCATCAATGGCTTGGGCTGGAGCCCGATATTAAACACATTATGTCATGGGCTTTATTTGGGTTTAATTAATCGATTTAGCGACGTTTAACAATATAAATCTTATACTCCATTGAACAATGCTAGCGTTTTGGGAACTAATGAATAATTATAACTATTACTTACCATTCAATGAATAGTTTAATTACACAAGTAGAATTGCGGGGCCTTATACTTTCAAGCATCCGGAGGGCTCTACAATACCAGATACGGACCCATCTGCATAGTTGCATGATGCCACAGCTGCTCGGTTCTTATATGTCAGCTTCACATCTTCTAGTCTGATGCCACTGCAAGGATTAGTCCAGCTGCAATCCAGTTTAACCCCAATTTCCTTTGCGGATGTTCCATGTATATCCTGATACGTTATATCACTAATCTTCACACCTGAAGCCTGCAATAAGTAGGTATTCATTAATTATTGAGTTACCAGTTAGCAATCCTTATTAATTAGACAATCCTTTTCTTCGTGGTTACCTTGCCGGGGCACCCCATTCCTCCTGGACAGTATTGTTGGTCGATAATGATGGGGTTTTGGACATTATTCATAGTTATGTGTTGGAACATAATGTTCTTCACAAAACTATTACTTGGTCTTCCCCATGATTTGATCCGAACACCATTCTGCGACCCTGTAAATGTAACCGCTTTAACCGTCACATTTTGTACACCAGCCTCTTCAGCTACCTTCCCCATGCTTCCAATGCTGATTCCATGTCCAGGTCCACATGCAACATTTTCTATCAAAAGATCACTTGACCCTGGTCCAATCGACACACAATCATCTCCTGTTTGAATCCTGGCGCCTAAGATCGTTACATTAGTAGAGGATTCTACGTGAATCCCATCTGTGTTAGGGCTGTTTCCGGCTGCATTGATTTTCAAGCCTTGTAATTTCACGTTGTGGCTACCGTAAATCACTATGTGGAACATTTGGCTGTTGAGAGAGGTCAACCCGTTGACTGCTATGTTCTTAGAATTGCTGAATTGCATCGACTGCATTATTTTTAAAAAAATTAATGGACCACACTTGAGTTATTACTAAGATCAATAAAGCTGCGTATGCTTGACATTTTGATTTAAATAGGTACTAACCGTGACACCAAGAGGGCAGGTCTTGCCGGAAGCTTTGCAAGCCCACAGGCCACTCCCTTGACCATCTATAATCCCACCGTTAACAGTAAGGCCGTCAACATGCCTAACTATGATCCAGTAACCATTGCTCCCAGTGACTGTATAATCCAAGGGTGCAACCAGCGTCCCTTCAATCTTAACGGTCAACCTATTATTCTTGCACGGTCCTTGGAAGTTGACGGTCTTGTTGAGCAAGAACTTGCCGGGTGGGACGTATAGAGTGGCGCGAGTGGTTGATCCGCATGTTGAACTCCAAGCGGACATGAAGGCCGCGGTGGAGTCTGTGGCAGAGTCAGCGGTGTAGCCTGGCACTGCACCGTAGCTGAGGACGTTATAGATGGTTGCTGCTGCTGGTGAGATCATGTAGAAAAGGATTGAGAAAGGGAAGATGATAGAGCTCACTAGATTTACCATTTTATCAGTTGTGTGCTCAAAATGCGCTTATTACTGAAGACAAATCTAGCACTGCAAATTACAAAGATCGGAAAATATGAAGCTGAGTACGTATTTGATGATAATTGAAGGGGTTTTATATGGTTTTGAGTGTAAAGAAAGTAATAAGAATTATCATTAGGTTTGCTGATCAGTTGGGTTATTTTATTAATTGCGATAAGCATTATTGACATACTTGCATATTGACCCTTCTTGATTTCTTATTCTCGTGATTAAATGGCTCAAGTGGATACTCATACATGCAGTCATGATCGATATTTCTATGTTGGGATATCTTGATTATAATATTATCAAGCAACTATATATATGTTGAGACCAAATAGTGATAGTAACTTTCGTTTGGTTAGGACCTTAAGTAACTTTCAAAGAACTGCGTCTAGATTCGTTTCCATTACTCACCTTCGATCTCTTTTTAACGTATATCGAACTCGTGACGCATACGTTGTTAAACCTCGTACAAGTGTTCCTGTGAGGCATGCATGGCGAATGGACCATCTCCACTAAACTTGAGATTAATATCCCCGCCGTAAACTTGCAAATGTCGCATATACGTCTTTGACGTGCACACATATTGAAAAGATATGATTGGGCAAGTTTCACATATTGCGGATTATTTGGGGTCGAAGCTTAGATAAACATATGACTTATATAGTTGTAAATTGTAATTCATCGAAACGGTCGGAGACAAATTAATAGCATGATAACGATGATAAATTAGGCAAAGAATAGTGATTAGGCAAAGAACATTAACTGCACATGCATCGATATATTCTTTATTTTATTTCGTAGATAATCATTCGTTGACCATGTGAATTGTGATACAACTTAAAATTTAACTAGGTCGTCCCCAGCGGACACACCAAGTTGCAGTTCTGTCTTTATAATGTATGTTGCATATAATTGGCCTTCTTAACCTTAATCTCGATCGAAAGAACATCCTCATATTATTCTCGTTCATTGGAATATGGAATATGGATAATCTTACTTATCTGTTTACTCATTAGGCGGCTTCAACTCCCATGTTGTGAATGTATCGGTCGAGTCCGGTTCCCTTGCGATCCTTTACATGTGTGCAGATTGAGTTTTAACTATTTGCATCTTTTCACTTAACTATATGCATATTTCAATATGCATTCGTGCAAGTGTTAAACGACAAAAATGCAGATTGCACGAATTGTGGATCGTTGGATCAAATCGATCGAACGGCCCAAATCGTGGATCGCAGAGATCGCACGCCACGTGGGGGTCGTAAATGAACGCTTCTCGTTTCGGTCTTATTAGTAACTCAATGGTACTATTTGAAATTATATAATAAACATGCGTCACTAAATTAGATGATCGCTCAAGTATATCAGTATTTTAATGTAAATTCGTAAAGTAATATCTAAATCGTCAATCTTACCCATTATTATATCAATTTGGTGTCACGTGGCAACCACTAAACCATTTACATTTAGTGTTATCTACCTAACGTAGCCCAATTAATAAATTAATGTATGAGATTAACAATTAAAATGTAATTTTACCAATATAATTTAAGGATAGAAATACTAGGGTTTTTCTTTACGTAGATATACAAGTAACAAGAACAAGCTGTTAAAAGTTAAAGCCCAATTAAAGTTGACCACAGTCCGATTAAAGCAGGCTTTAACAAACAATTTATATTGTCGGCAGCTCGGTCGTAAAACGCGTCGTTCCATCATTTCAAATCACAGAATACAGTCGTTGAATTCCATTTGTTCATTCCTCATCTCCGCGTCGCTGATCTCTTAGCCGTCTTCTGTGGTTGAAGCTTGAGCTGCGATCGTAGTCAGGTAAATCGGCGCACTTTTCGATCCACCGCACCTCTACTTTTCGACTGATCTATCGTTTGTAACTTGCCAAGTTATCTTACGGATGTCGATTGTAGATCGTAGTTTACTCAGATCGTGTCCGATCCTATCTTCTTCCGGTCTCATTATTATGTTAGCGATATAATTGATGGATTTTGGATCTCGGATTGCGATGTTGTTTACTGTCATAATAAGTTAGTGTACCTGGTTTCTGCTTTTGGTGGTTAGAAATGTAGATTTGTAATTGCTGCTTGTTTGGAGTTAGACCTTTGTTGATTGGATCATGATTTAATTTATTCTTGGAACTTCAGCAGACTGGTGAATGGTTTCCTTTCAACAACTGCTTTTCACTCTGTGTAGAATGAATGTTTTCTAGGAAATAATGGAATATGCTTAACTCGTTATGATTGTCTCGGTGAAGCAACATTCATTTGACATTAGCTGATATATTCTGATGCTTCTCATATCTTATACTATGCATACAGTTCCAATTGGCTGATATAATCGTTCCTTTTTATCTAAAATCTAAATCCATGTCTCAACCTGATGAGAAGTATATATCTGTGTTATTTTACATTTCAGTAAATACAGATGTTTTAGATGTTATGCATGCTAACTTTCCTTGGAATTTGAATTTTTCTTACCAAAGCATGTCGTCATCTGACAATCCTGAGATCACCGAGAGGGGTTTATTCAAAAAAGAGGAAGAGGATGAGGAGAAAGGAGGATTCATTGAAAAGGTTAAAGACTTCATTCAAGATATTGGGGAGAAGATTGAGGGAGCTATTGGATTCGGAAAACCAACAGCTGATCTTTCTGAAATTCATATTCCCTCTATCAATCTGCACAAGGCAGACATAGTTATTGATTTGCTTATCAAGAACCCTAATCCAGTTCCAATCCCTTTGATTGACATCAGCTACTTGGTTGAGAATGATGGAAGAAAATTAATTTCAGGATTGATCCCAGATTCTGGTACCATTCATGCTCATGGTGAAGAAATTGTTAAGATCCCGATCTCTTTGATTTATGACGATATCAAAAGCACATATGCAGACATTCAGCCTGGAAGCATTATACCTTACAGGATTAAAGTGGAACTCATAGTTGATGTGCCTGTTTTTGGAAGGATAACTATTCCTCTTGAGAAAACTGGAGAGATCCCCATTCCTTACAAGCCTGATGTTGACATTGACAAGATCCAGTTTGAGAAATTCTCTTTTGAAGAGACTGTTGCAACTTTGCACTTAAAACTTGAAAACAAGAATGACTTTGACTTGGGTCTGAATGATCTCGACTATGAGGTGTGGCTCTCTGACGTGAGCATTGGAAGTGCGGACCTTGCAAAGACGGCTAACATTAAAAAGAACGGGATCACCTATCTCGATATTCCAATCACTTTCAGGCCTAAGGACTTCGGCTCAGCTCTGTGGGACATGATCAGAGGAAAAGGCACTGGCTACTCGATGAAAGGTAATATCAATGTCGACACCCCATTTGGGGCTATGAAGTTGCCTCTGAGCAAGGAAGGTGGAACCACTCGTCTTAAGAAGAACAATGAAGATGGCGTTGATGACGACGACGAGGTAATCTAATTCAAAAATATAAATAACCTCTCTGCATATTTGCTTGATTTTGAATTCCAAATGCCCTTCAATTTGTTCCGGATCCAAGGATAATCCGCACACCCTAACGGAGAATAATTTATAAATTGATATTTCTTTCAATTAGTACTTGCTTCTGGAGACTACAATTGTATGTTTATTATGTATCAATGTTCAATGCAAAGTGACAATACTTACACAATAGGCGTGTATTATATACAATTTTCTTTGTATATGGCAGTGTTTATTCTCTTAAAACAGCATAACTGTGTCTTACTCTTCTCTTCTTATATGTGCAGGATTAAGTGTGATGTGTGCAGTGGTGACTGGTGATTGCAGCAGTAGAAGAGCCCCTCCCTAATGCATGCCCTGACAAAATTGCAGACGTGCTGTAATAAATGTCGTGTTTTTTGTCCTGATGTTGAATTCCTGTATACACTTGACTATTGTGCCAAAGTACCATTTTATTTTTTTACATAACCAAAATATATTCTTCATCAACGGAAACGGAATGAATTTAACTATACGTAGGACGTCGTAAACTAATTTATGTCAAAAAAAGAAAAGCTGAATTGTTTAAAAACGACGTCGAAACAGCTACGATACGGAATGCTGTGGAAGCGTGTAGAAAAATACGACTCGGTGGTAATTTTGCAAGTGACAATATCTCCGACGATCGCGATCTCCTTTCCTCTGCAAACAATGGCGGTGAATCCACAGCTTCTTCCTAATGGTATGCCCGTCGCTTTCTACAACGAGCTCTTCGTTCTTGCCAGAGACGGCGTCGAGTTTGAGGTCGATAAGATTCCAGGGTAACCCAATCCCAATTCATCATCCTCTTTGCATCGTGTTTGCGATTTCGATCTCTAGTTTTAGAAGCGAAAGCGTTTTGAATTTTATGTTAATAGAGCGTTGATATTAATGGTGGATGATTTTGTTGATGTCTTTTGAAATCCCTAATTGATCATAACTCATCAGTTTTCAAGTATTTTATAAATTTTGATGAGTTTTCAACTGTTAATGAATCTGGTCTGCTGTTTAACACGCAATTAAGCTTATGTTTGATGGAAGTCCATTGCTTCTTTGGTACTTGCTCCATGACTCATAATTAAGTGGATATCTGGATGTAAAGTTGTTGCTGGTTTCCCTCTTACACGTCTCTCCGTTCGCTGTATATCTCTATAGAATTTATTTATGTGATTTAAACCATTTTGTTCTGAATTTTTTATAACAGTTAGATTTATATCTTTGATTCATTTAAACAACTGGTGGGAAAAATAATAATGGGTGTCACCCTCTCCCTCCCCACTTTTGTTCAGTCTTCTTTCCAGCATATTTTTCGTTATTGTAGCTTGCCCTCAGCCTTCTTTTAGTGGCTCTAAATAATGTGTTTTTCATCAAAATAATTTGTATTTGGGTAGCCTCTGTAAGTCTAACATTAAGGTTTCTTCTGAGATGTTGTTACAGATCTGATCGAGTGAAAGCCAAAGGAACAATTTATCTGTCAAACATTCGAATGGTTTTTGTTGCAAGTAAGCCTGTTGGGAATTTCTTCGCATTTGATATGCCACTGGTAAGCTCTTACTTGCATTCTCATATATTATAATATTGTTTGGACTACCTGTGTTTTGAAATATTGTAGAACTTGTTCTAATTATGAGAAGTTGTAAACTACATGAAATTAAATGTACGGACTTCACGTGATGAAGAATCCCTCATACTTGTCTAAAGCGTGTGCTTTTCTGTTGCATGTACCTACCCTCTTTATAAATTATGTCTGTTATTGGCTGATTTATTTTGGTGATATGCCAATTTATGATCCAACTTATGTTGAGATGCTATTTTGAGGAACATGCCGATTGTTGGTTTTGCAGCTCTATGTTCATGGGGAGAAGTTCAACCAGCCTATCTTTCATTGTAACAATATATCCGGCTCTGTGGAGCCTGTAAGTTCAGAAACTTAAAAAATGAATATCTTCATTTAAAATTTTATTTGTTGTATTAGTTTGATTGTGTTATGTTGTTGGGTTCAGGTTGTTCCAGACAATGAACACAGGGCATTGTACTCTACCCACTCCTTCAAGATTTTGTTCAAGGAAGGGGGTTGTGGTACATTTGTGCCGTTGTTTTTCAATCTGTTGAATTCTTTGAGACAGTACAATCAACAGTATTCAGCTGGAGCTGAGGCACCTCGCATGGACCCTCTACAAGCTACGCCACCACCAGTCGAAGAAATGATGCGGCATGCGTAAGTCTCCCTTTTCTTACTTTATGTTCTTTTTTCATGAGCTAGCTTAAATGCTTATTAATTAAGAGATTATATGTTTTCCTCTTAAATTGCAGCTATGTTGATCCCAATGATCCTACAAAAATCTACCTGCAACAGCCCAGTCAGGACTCTCAGTTGAGGCGGCGCACCTATCATTCAAGTCCTACCGACCAGGCTATGTGAAGCAAATTTCCAATCATGCTGTCTTAATCCGCGGAGCAGGTTGTGTCACTATTTTCCTGATATCTGACATACAATGAAGCAGTAAAAGTAAGATAATGGATATGTATGTTGAGTAAAAATTTAATATGAAATGATACGTGAACCCAACGTTGTATTCTGGTCAGCAAATCCTGGCAATAGAGCTAGTCACGTAGCCTGGCTGTTACAGTGAGACTAAAGATAGAATGTGCTATGAGCTGCGGACATTTATTAGCATCATCTTAGTTCAGATGTCAGAATGTGGTATGAGCTGCACACGTTCAGTGGACTAAACATTAATAATTAAAATTGTGCGCTGAGGACTGCAGAAGTAACATGGACAGGGTGCAGTTGTTTCCGGCAGCCCACTCTGCAAAACTTTGGACACGCAAGATACATGCGCGAGCACGCAAGAGGTCCTTCAAAGAATTGCGCAGGAACATCTTTTATCCGCGCTAGAATTATGCACGAGCGCGCAGGAACTTCTTCTTATACGCGCAAGAAGTTTGCACGAGCGCGCTTGTTATTTTCTGGAGGAGTGCAAACAAGTTAATCGCGCAAGAAACATGATTTTTAGTAGTAACTGGTTGGGGTCTTTTTTACAATCATTAAAAACATCACTAGGTGAGCGCTCGTTGCTAGGTGGTTCAATGAATCAGGGGGAGTTGTTGCAAATGTCAACAAGGATTCATAAAGTTGAGTTATGGAACTACAACACAGCCACCCAGGAGGATGATGGAAGCATATTAGTATAAATTATAAACACTGAACGTCATTAATGGGTTTCCTTTTCCCACATATTTGGAAATAGAATGTATGCAAAAATTTGTGTTTCTGAGCTTGAAGAGTTACACACTGAGGCAGAGTAAATCTGATCGAGGGAGGGGCAACAAAGGACGGTGTTTTATGTTTCTTCATAAATTCCATGTTTTCCTAGAGATTGTTCCAGATAGCTTTATTTTTGAAAGAGATAAAGACCAAGGCCAAACCTAGCACATGCTCTGCAGAAAGCTATTTCTTCGGCTGCAGCAACAGGATCCATTATGCTGGTGTCACTTGATGACACAGTTCCAGCTGATTCACGGTGTGCCTAAACATTAGTTTCAAAAGTCATCAAGCATCATCATTTCACTTACCCATACAACTTTGACAGATTGTTGTCGTATTATTACAATAAGATTAGAGTATATAACATACAAGAATGAAAAAGCATAAACAAAAGTCTTTACAAGTTAAGGGAGGTGAAAAATAACCGAACAACAATACAAATTTGAAAGCACAGTTAGGCATTAGCCATTTTTTTGAACGTATGTAAGGGCTATATTACCGAATTGGGTTATACTACAAGTCTAGGGCTTTGGCTCCAAGTTGAATCTAATGTCTATCCAAAAGTACAACAGAACCATATCTTGTTTCAAATCGATTTAGACCATTGTTATTTAATAAGAGAAAATCATTTTAGACAATAACAAACTGATCTCTATTAAATCATTAATTAAAAATATCACACACTTCCGGATAAGGTTATGAAAAATACCTAGACTAACACATATAGCTTTGGAATAATGGCACAAAGATATCCTACCAACGATCATATTACAATCTATAAAGTACAAGCAACACCTAACCTCTCCATCAGATCCTCTAATGGTAACACGAAATACCACAGTCACACTTCCATTATCAGAGAATATGACATCACGTATTTCCCCACACCATCCTGCCACAAGCAAAACAGTAATAAGGACGCATCTATTTTTCCTTAATGTAAATGATGGATATACAGTTATATACACAAACATGAATATTAGTTTAACCTGAGCCTCAATCAGGTTGATCAATGCAGTAGATATATATACAGAGGTTGTATCATGTAAAACCCCCCTTTCATGGATCCATGGATCCCCTTTGCAACCGTTGATTGCATTTTCTGTTTGCATTTTGGACGCACCAGATTGTGCCACGTGTTTGCATTTTTGAAATGCACACGTGAGTTGCACATGACAAATACACACGTGAGTTGCACATGCTCATTAATGCACTGACACAATATGGTGCGTCCAAAATGCAAACAGAAAATGCAATCAACGACTGCAAAGGGGATCCATGAATCCATGAAAAAGGAGGGTTCCACATGATAATGAGATTATATATATAAGTAAGAAATGGAAATTCATCGAAAAAATAAACCAGGCTGATCACTGATCCTATAACAAAGAAACAACATAACATGAACTACACAACCATTCAATGAGCAGCCGGACTTTAGATTGCAACTAACAATTAAACGCCAGAAGCTAAAAATTCAACTAGAGAATTTGACAAACTTGTTATTGAAATTATGAAGGAATTGAAGTAACATCATCACCTGGAGCATAAAAGCTCAGCATCCTATTGGCATGGTACCTGCAAACATCATCATTTAATCATTAAAATAAAATCTGAAAATGGAATTGGGAAATAATAAAAGAGAGTAAGAACCATGGTATCCTAGAGGAATCGTCAGCTGTGATGTTGATGTTAGTCTCCGGAATCCTCTTATTCAGATCTCTAAGTATCTCAGCCAGAGGTCTAGTAATAATAGAACTCGAATTATACTCCTCGAACGGGACCACGTAGTTCGTATTCACAGCGCTGTTCTCTCCTCCTCGATCCATGGCCAAAACTCTAGTAAGCATCCTCTTCAATCTCACATCCACCTTCCCAGCCGGAAAACGTCCAAATCTAAGCTCATTTGACGAGGCGGCTGGAGTGGATGAAAACACTGATTTCGGAATTCGAATGATGCCGCTTTGAACCGCCATTTCGAATCAAGACTAGAAAATCAGCGATCGACGGATGTGAAACGATCAATCGTCGGAGAGTGAGTACTAACTAACTAGTTGGTGAAGCCAGAGAACGGTTGGTGAAGAGGTTTGAAATTATTGACTACTGAAAGAGGAGAAGCACATGCTTGTAGATTAAGAAACGAATTGAGGGTATATCCGTCTTCCTAGCTGATCACATCAACTGGGCCTTAAATCCTGACATTTGATGGGCCATTTGGGCTTCCCCGAGGCACGGGTTACATATTTATAAAATTATGCAAAAAAATTATGAAAAATGACATTCTTACAGAAAGGCCAAATGTACAATGCTAGTTGAATTACCGCCACATAAGGAATGGAAGAACACATATTAACACATGTAAACAGTAAAACTTCTTAACAGTGAGCAACCAAGAATGATAAGAACAATAAATAAGGGAACCTTTGATACATGAAGAACCCACCAAAGCCTTTTGAAAGGTAAATCTTACAAATGAATATTGCACAATGCGAACACTGCTTCTCTTCTGTTACAATAACCGAATGTTTACACTACTTTTACAGAATGGTTCCAATACTCACACCACCCAAACATTGTAGCTAAACCCATGAAAATAAAGGAGTCCCAATCTAGCATTCATGGACAATTAAAATCTAAGGCATTTGTTTCCTCCGAATTAAGAATATGAAATCATCAGGATTGAATAAACCTAAAAACTAACAGCTAAGATTCCAAAAAAGGCATCATCCATCACCAATAGGCAATGACTCAAGATAAAAGATATGAAGCAGGTTATGTCACAATGAGCAAACAAATGCTTACAGATTGACCTTGCAATTCACACAAGGTCGTCAAAGAAATGTGCAATGTACCACATCAGAATACATGCAAACAAAATCCATTATCATTGCGTAAAGTCAGGAGAATATTTTAAACAGTTGGAAACTTAATTTATCTTCAATTCAAGAGGAACAACACTCCAAAATCTGAGAAAACAAACCCTAGGAGCTTCTTAATCACCCTTCTTTCTGAATGAGCATCCTTCAGTTAGCCTAGCCTTTCCACCAGTTGGTTGGCAAAGAACATTTTGGCAACTTCCACAAAGCACCACTGTCTGTGAGTGACTAAACACAGTTGTACTGCAAAAACCAAAGCTCAGGTCAAAATTCTCAAGAAAGAAAATAAAAATTCTGAATAGATGAAACATACATGTTGAAGCAACCTTGGCACTTCACATCCTGCAAAGTAAAGCAATTTTAAAAACATCAATTCAGATAACACAAATCCGAAATTGAAACTGAATGCACGTAATACAAACCATGAAAAACGAGTTTGGGGACTGGACGAGACGCTTCAACTTATGCTTCCTCTTCTCGAGCTCCGCGGGTGGTTAAGTAGATCGATGTCGTTCGGGAGAGTCTTCAAAATCAAAATACGATTATCGATTCAGCCGAACAACTTAATAACAAACACTAAACTTACAATAAGTGATTTCGGAGACGCGAGATCGCACCATTTTTGCTGATCTTCAACTTCAATATCGATTCAGCAAAGCACACGGAGGCGAGTAACAGAGCGTCAAGATTATATCTTCCGAAAAAACATCTCAGCCGTTGGTATCCGAAACACTTTTAATCTTAGCCGTCCGTTTACTCGCTCCTAGGGCATCAAGATTGATGGCTGACCCTCAAATCTCAGCCCATACTCATTTAGCCCGTTCAGTTAGCCTATTTAATACTAATATATTACGAATATGTTGCGCCTGCAGTTAGTATATTACAACATGGAGTTTTAATAGAATAACAATACATAATACCACACCTTGTAAGACAGCTGTATTGTATCACCAATAATCTCCACAAAACAGCATCCTTGATGAAAATGATGAAATCTGTTTCGATCCCTGACCACAATCTTCCTGTGGAATGTCTTGGAGACGTGTTTCATGAAAGAATGACAGTCATGGCAAATCCGCAGATTTTTCATTATCCTGATTGTTTCATGATCCTTTGATCTAAGAAGAGCAAATGCCACTGCCAGTTTCTCACTATGATGAACAACGTCTGCTCTTTCTCCTCTATTTCCACGTCGAACATTGCATTTGGTGCGCTTGGAATGTATCCCTGGTCCTGCAATGTGCTCATGACTGTAGAAATTAAGAACTCCCGGATAATATCAGCTTGGGGATGGATTGTGTCCCCTGATACAAACTCGTGCCTTCCTTGGCCATGTTGATCCAACTGTATCCAGGCTGCTTAGGGAGTCTCTTCTGTTCCATTGCATGCATCATCCCTGCTTTCTCCGCCCACTTGCCAGCTGTGGAATAGGCATTTGAAAGGAGCACGTAGTCTCCATCATGGTTTGGCTCAAGGTTGTCTATCTCTTTCTTGACTATTTCAGCTAATTTTACATGGTTATGACTGACACAGGCTCCTAACAGGGTTCTCCAAATTACTGGGCTGGGGTTGATTGGCATGTTTCGTACAAAATCATAAGCCTTTTTAACTGAGCCAGCACGGCCAAGCAGATCCACCATACACCCATAATGCTCCATCAGCGGCTCCATACTGTAATCCTTTTGAATACTGTTGAAAATCCGCCAACCTTCATCCACAAGTCCACAATGACTACAAGCTACTAAAACTCCTGTGAATGCAATATCATCAGGGCGCAAACCAAATTCAATCATATTATGGAAAACTTCCACTGCTTCTCTACCACGTCCGTGAACTGCCAGGCCATTGATCAACCCCATCCATGTCAGTAAATTCTTTTCGGGCATTTCATTAAACAGCTTCACGGACTCATCGACATCACCACATCTAGAGTACATATTGATCAATGCAGTACCCAGTCCAACGCCAATACTCAACCCAAGCCTGAGAACATATTTATGAACCCATTTACAAAGCTCAAAATCACCTAAAGAGGTAATACCGGAAATCACACTCAGCATCATAACCTCATCCGGCTTCACACCCCATCAATCTGCATTTGCTGGAACAATGACACAGCATCATAACAAAATCCATTATTAGCAAAACAACCAATCATACTTGACCAAGAAACCAAATCTCTTTCCGTCATCTCTTCAAACACCCTCACAGAATCCTCAACAATTCCAAAGCTCCCATACAAATTAATCAACGCATTATTGACATAAACATCACAATCCAAGAATCCAACCTTGAGAATGAAACCGTGCACTTCCCACCCTGATTTAACGCGCGCACAAGCCTTGAGGACCGATGGAAATGTATAATTATCAGGCTGCGCCCCACTTCTGACCATCTCGGAAAAAAGGGACAGTGAGTGTCCTGGTAAAGAGTTGGAGTGAGCCATGATGATCATGTTCCATGAGAAGGTGTCTGGTTTCCCGATAAGATTAAACACAGATCGCGCATATGACAAGTTTTCAGGCAGAATATTGGAAAACGAAAGAAGCATCTTTCGAAGCAACTGAGAGTTGCTGGTTTTTATAAATTGAGCATGAAGCCTTATTAAATGATTCATGGGAGCAGCCTCCTCTAACCATTTATAGTTTAAACCACAAACAAACTTTTCCCCGAAAAATGAATAAATTCAGTGTCCTCAAAACATCTCAAACCACATAATTTGACAGAGAAAACATAAGCTCCTAACAGAAGTGTGATTAGTGAATACACTCAGCACCACGGCAAATTGTTTCTATGAGTCATTTCATCGAACATCTATACAACATCTCAAGCATCCCACCAAAACCATACCAGGATCATCAACAAGCCATTACCTCAAAGTAACTTACCCAAATTCAAAATTGATTAACTAACCAGCGGGAGTAGGGCGAATGATCGAACGAGTATCGCAGTCGCGTGGTCTCCCTGTCGTAAGCTTCGGTCTATTGATCTATCGACTCTCGCGCTTGTAGTTGTAAGCTCTGCGTATTTTTAATGGGTCAGAAAGCAGGCCCAAAATTACTTGATAACGACTTCAATGGAAACGCATTTCTCATACTGTGGTGTAAAACGACGCCGTCGATTAATCGAACCTAAACGAATGCTCTCGGCTCGGCATCGGTATCACAAACCTCAGAAGGTCCCAACCGCCACCAAGTCCGCAAAGCGACTGAAACACGTCCTTAAAACCAGACGACCAATTCGCGTCTACTTGTCTCCCTCTCACCTGAGCCCTCCTCTCCACATCTGCATCCAGGTTTGATCCACATGCATCGCTCGATTCGGATCGGCTTTCACTATCATTCTTGTTCTGTTTTATTTTTGTTTGTCACATGTTTCGATTTGATTAAGAATGAAATCATTGTTACCAGATCTAGTAATGTCTCTCAGATTTGAAATTGTTTGATCAATTTGTCTGGAAGTCGGAATCTCTGCTTGTCTTTGGGTTTAGGCCTGATGAATCATAATTCTGATGTGTCGAGTTTACTTCATTAATTTTTAAATTGACTTGTTTTTATGAACATGTCTCCAGATATTCAGATGGCTTTGATTGACACTGATAACAAGTTTTGCAATGTGGGACTTCTACTGATGGCCACTCTGGTAGTTGCCAAGCTCATATCATCATTAATCATGCCTAAATCTAAAATGCGCCTACCTCCAAATGTTAAGGGGCTGCCAGTGATTGGAGGGCTTGTTCGGTTTCTAAAAGGACCGATTGTAATGTTGAGAGATGAGTATCAGAAACTCGGAAGTGTGTTTACAGTGGATTTGATTTATAGAAAGATTACTTTTCTCATTGGGCCAGAAGTGTCTGCGCATTTCTTTAAAGCACCTGAAAGTGATCTCAGTCAGCAAGAGGTTTATCAATTCAATGTGCCAACCTTCGGACCTGGAGTTGTTTTTGATGTTGATTATACTGTGAGACAAGAGCAGTTTCGATTCTTTACTGAGTCGTTGAGAGTTAGTAAATTGAAGGGGTATGTTGATCTTATGGTTATGGAAGCTGAGGCAAGTACCTTAAACCCTGAATAATCGTACAATTTTTGTCATGTGTAAATTATTACTCAGTATACTGCCATTGATGACGGTCTGAGTACATTTAATAATTTTTGTCCTGTGTAAATTATTACTCAGTATACTGCCATTGATGATGGTTCAGTAAAGTTACATGCATTGGTGAGCAATTAAGTTTCTCATTGTTAAAAGTAACTGGCCTTTAAATATGAATTTTTGGAATTATTTTACAGGAATACTTCTCAAAATGGGGTGATAGTGGTGAGGTCGATCTTAAACATGAACTTGAGCACCTGATCATCTTAACTGCCAGTAGATGCCTTCTGGGGCAAGAAGTTCGTGACAAGCTCTTCGATGATGTCTCTGCCCTCTTTCATGACCTTGACAATGGGATGCTCCCTATCAGCGTCATTGCTCCTTATCTACCAATCCCTGCCCATCGGCGTCGTGACCAAGCTCGCAAGAAGCTATCTGAAATCTTTACAAGGATCATTCAAGAGCGCAAACAAGCTGGGAAGTCTGAGAATGATATGTTGCAGAGTTTTATTGAATCAAAATACAAAGATGGTCGTTCGACTACTGAGTCTGAAGTGACTGGCCTTCTTATTGCCGCTCTTTTCGCTGGGCAGCACACGAGTTCCATTACTTCTACTTGGACAGGAGCGTATTTGATGTGTAACAAGAAACACATGTCAAATGTGGTGGACGAGCAGAAAAAATTGTTGGAAAAGCATGGAGAAAAGCTCGACCATGATATTCTTGCTGAGATGGATGTTCTGTACCGCTGCATCAAGGAAGCATTGAGACTCCACCCACCACTATCATGCTTCTTCGTAGCTCCCACAGTGATTCAGCGTGAAGACTCGCGAAGGCAAAGAATTTGACATACCCAAAGGGCACATTGTAGCTACATCACCAGCATTTGCCAACCGTCTTCCTCACATTTTCAAGGAACCCGACACATTTGACCCTGACAGATTTGCTCCAGGCAGAGAGGAAGACAAGGTATCAGGGGCATTCTCGTATATTTCTTTTGGAGGTGGTAGACATGGGTGCCTTGGTGAACCTTTTGCATATCTTCAAATCAAGGCTATATGGAGTCATTTGTTGAGGAACTTTGAGTTTGAATTAATTTCACCGTTCCCAGAGATAGACTGGAATGCAATGGTTGTCGGTGTGAAAGGGAAAGTCATGGTCAGGTACAAGCGCCGTGTGCTTTCAGCCAACTAAGACTCCTGATGTTGCTGGTTCTTTTCTACATCGTGGCAGTAAATATGCTCCTTTCGTTTGCTTCAGCTGCATGTCTTCAACCTTTGCTGTAATTTCCTTAATTGATGTTGAATTTGGTACAGTATTGTTATACATCAATATGAGACTGTGTTCCCTAAATATGAAGAAAACTTCATCAAATAGTTGAGTCGTATGTTTATCATCTGCCTGTCCCAATAGCCAAGTTCAGCTCTCTCAAGACTTTCAAGAATCCTACCATTCGATTAGAAGTTGGCTCTATAGAGATTCAATACTTGGGTCAATGATTTTCTCCAGTCCTGGTCTTCTGGATATGTAAATTGATCAGATTAATATGTTATTAATTGAAAACTGTATCTATTGTTATCAGAAGATGTTCACTTACCAACATCCAGTCTTTGCCAGTGATTTAAAGGTCCTGAGGTGGTTTAACTGGGTACAATTTTGATAAGCTCTATGTCAAACAGCAGTGTTTTATCAATCAATCCCTGGTTCCTGAGAACAAAATCCAAGGCTCTTTGACCCTTGGAAAATAAGCTCATTAATCATTTAAGTAGCTCATATTGATGTTGGTAGGATGGAGACTGAAGGTAACTGCAGGGGTTTAATGAAATATATTATTTCAGAACCCAGCTTACAGAAAAGGTTGTTGGTCTAGGCCCCTTCTTATTGTAGTCATTCTCCGGATATCCCAGCTCAGGAGGCACTATAATCCTGCATGACTGTTGGATGACTGTTAGCACTTGGGGACTGGTGAAATAAGTACCAGAATTGATTTTATAATCCTAGGAAATTGCTACAATGTGTAGTGTAACTTAATCACCATTGCAAAACTTTCAAGCTAAAGTGGGACAGAATGCATTACTTAGTTCAGATGGTCTGGTCTAGTCTGGCTGTGTTGGTGTACACACATTTTCATATTCAACGAAACTCATAGATTATCATGGATGCGATGCATTTGCTTTTGATAATATTAGGGAAATGACACTGTAAGGACCACAGAGGCAACTCAGACCCGGAAATAAACAAACTTATGAATACTCGGGATTAAAATGTAGCTACTCAATAAAGTTATGCTGCTAGAAATGTTTAGGAATCCTGTTAAGGTTTATTGAAACTGTGAAAAAGAGAAGAAACGGAACCTTCTAACACCACCGGGGGCAATGCCCATTATTGCCTCCTCAAAAGCAGGAATGACCTATGTATGAACAATGGAACTGTATCAGCAATCAATATGTTAGTTCATTTGTAAATTTCAAGTGAGGCAACCTTCTTTACCTCTTGACTTCCAATTCTGAATTTAAAATAGACCTTGTCATCTCCCTAAATATTTGACATTGCGAAAAAGATTTGCAGTTTAGAACATTGTGTTGCCAACATTAGTATGTAGGTTCACAACACAAATACCTCAAAAGAGCCTCCTTTGGTCTTGTTTCGAGCCTCGAATATACGGCCATAATATCCAATGGTGTAACCATCCCAGTCAATCTACAATATAATTCTAGGCAAAGTTTCAAACTACTGCGGTGTGCGTGAAGAGCATTTCCATGCACAACAGCTAATATACCAAGCAAACTACTAAAGATGATCAAAAGTCACAGTTTTGCTTCCATGAAGTTCTAACCATCCAAGGTTTTATAATTTGCTTACCACCACGCTGTCTCCCATCTTCGGAGTGGGGCCATTTCCTACTCTCAAGTCCTGCATTCTTAATGACATAAACTCAGATAAAGTTTTTAAATAATTTCATTCATGCAAACTGTGGAATATTTCCTTTAGTCATGCTGCCTTATAAACCTAATACAAAGGGACGCAGCATATGTGCCACCAATCAATTGCCTGCTGCCTACCTTGTACTGTAGACCAGATTCCGTTTCAGTGTAATCTGGATACCGCATCTTAGACTTCCCGTAGTCCTTGCCCCTCAATGCTGGCACTGCACATACATTTAACTAATGTTATACTCATATTATTTAGATGTTAGTTTTAGTTAGTATAAGATAATGCATTGTTATCATCCAAAACCATTCCTGACCAGAATTAATTTAGAATTAAACAAAAAAACTTTATGCTTACTGTCAGCAAATTCAGCAGCCAAAGAAATTCCGCCTTCTGTTGTGGTCCTCATGAGCCCAGCAAGAACTCCAATGCTTGATATCAAAATGTGCCTTCTGTCAAAGGCATGTCTGACGTCCACGCGGCTGATCGCATCTTCATTTTCATTACCAAGTATATACCAATAAATGTTCTTATATGCTGAATCAAACTTACGAAACATCTTCAGAACAATGCAACCACAACCAGGAGGTTATTGAATAGCATACCTCTGACGCCTGAAACAGTTGAATTTCTCATCCTCTCAGTTTCTATACAAGATTGATGCCTTGCTTGTCTTCTACATTGCTGACACATTTAAATCCAACACATAATATATAAGATCTGTACAACTAGCCAACAAGTTACAAGCAGATGCTTTGTAGCAACAAGAAAGATAATTTTCCATTAGAACTTCAAAAACATTAAAATCAACAAACTAAGGTGACCTAACCAAAAATCCAAAAATAAAAGCCCTAATTACGTATCCAGCAAAAACCATAAAACCCATTCACTTCACGTAAACCAAATCAGAACTCTTCCATTTCACCTGATACGATTAATCAAAAACGATGCAAACTTATTTTTCTAAACACGAAAATTGGAGAATCCCGAAGCTAATCGATTACCGCTGTAGAATATTTGGGAGGTCGCATCCTCAGAGGAAAAGCACCTAATCCGGTTGCCGAAGTCGACGTCATCTGGTAACGTGCCGCGAGCGCGTCTGGTTTGAGTATGGTCTTTGGAGTGCGAGAAGCTTCCGACGAGATAAAGGGGGGAAGATAACGGCCTCAGCTTACCAGATGCAAGATGACAAATTTAGCTTTCGGAATTTGATACATTACTCTCCATCAGTCATAGAGCGAAGGGGTATTATAGTAAATTGACAGAGATATAAGGTAGGTTGCAGCAAAATGCAAATGAATAAAACAAATGGTTAAAAGACAAAGCAACAATTATTCAGAACTATCTAGCTGCTCCAACATGAAGATACTATCTCCTTAATTTATCAAGTACAGATGAACCAGCTCGAAACAGAACATTACGGTATTGAGTTGTACGCAACTTACCAAGTGTTCATCCTGCAAATGCAATTGGTATTAAATCTTCGGTCCTTTTTGCTGGAATATGTAGACGCACAGTTCAGACATGTGACATTTACATTATATGGTAAATGGAAAACAGATTTTATTAGGTAAATAAATTAAATTCCTTCCCATTCTTGCTTGATGACAACTAGTAATAGCCTGTGTAACATTAAATTGTACAATACAATGACACTCAAAGTGCAGCAATAACCCACCAGACCAGATTTCCTACCAAAATTTGAGCCTCTCCTAATTGTGATGCTCAAGTGAACCATTCCCCCCAGTGATGGGAATAGAATTTGAAGAGTCCTCACTCTCGAAAAAAGAATGATGCAGTGCTTTGACGCACCGTTCTGCTTCATCATCATTAACTATCAGTGAAATGTTTACCTATTTCAAATCAGGTTAATGATGTCAGAAATAGCGCATATAAGTTTCAGCTTAAGTGCATCAAATTTCTCATTACTTTAAATTGAAATACCTTGGAAGCTCCTTGTGAAATCATTTGAACATTCACTCCATTGGTCCGAAGAACATTGAATGCCTATAGAGCAATTTATCAATGCAAGTTAAGCATATACAGAAAAATAAAGCCATGTACGAATAATTGAAATAGTTTCTCACAGATTTATTACCTTTTCTAATATTAATGATGAGTGCTGGACATTCCCAATGAGAGATATAATAGACCTGCCATGCAAGAGATTGACTACTGCTATCTTTTCTAGCTCTTCCACAACATGATCAAGTTCCTGTAATGTAAGAAGATGATCTAAGAGAAGTCAAGGCAGCATGAGCCAAAAGTGAGAGTCAGAAATAAAATGAAGACAAAGTTATGGGGAGGCACGTACGCTTGCCTGCTGAAACAATTCTCTGCTCCAGATTTTTGATGGATCAAGAGTCAAGGATATACTAACTTCACTAGTTGCCACAACATCGACAGATATGCCCAATTCCTCAAAGATTGAGAAGACCTGTATGATGAACAGATAATTAGCATAAATGCTAGTAAGTAGTCAAGATCTAACAACTATCACCTTAGCCAGAAACCCATATTGACCAAGCATGCGTGTGCTGACAATATCCAACATGGTTACATTTCGCTTCAAAACTATGCTGGTTAGAACAGCCTGCATATTGTGAAAGTGTCAGTCAAGATAGCCTCAAATACATATTTATTAGGTATAGTTGGACGATTTTAAAGACCTTGCTCATGTCTCTAGTTTTAGTGATGAGAGTTCCTGGAGCCGTAGGGTTGTACGAATTTTTGACCCTCACTGGAATGTCTCCTTCTCTAGCAGGCCGCATCGATTGTGGGTGCAAGACCTGCAATCAAAGCAGTACGTAACTTCTCGTTTGTGAAAATAATATCTAACGTAGTTTTCGTAAGCAAACAAATATGAGGGGAGTAGTTTGCCGGTAGCAACATATGATTATGATATAACTATTGTAATTTTAATAGAGGTTCGGCTCAAGCGTCATACTTGAGCGCCAAAATAGGCAAGTTCTGCTGCCTCATCAAACGTCAGAAATGGCACTGTCCTTGCTCTGGGATATATACTAGGATCACACGTCAAAACACCATCGACGTCCTTCCAAACCTGTAAAATTGCAAAACCAGTCATGATGAAAGACCACCATATTAGCAAAGATGATGGAAGAAATTCAGATGTATTATTGGTTTTTAAAACAAAGAGATCGTAATTTTAGATATATTCTCCCGAAAAGGGGAAAAGCAGTTAACGATGCGAAAAGTAAGATTTTTTATTTACTAACCTGAATCTCCGGCAAGCTTAAGGCTTTTCCAATAATTGTAGCAGTCAAGTCACTACCACCCCTGCCTAGTGTCGTGATCGCACATGATTTCCAGCCCTGCATTTGTAGATGAGGTGCAGAGTTTAACACACGAATACTAGAATTTTCAGAGTAACGTAGGAAGTTGCTGCAGCTAGCTTAGTAAATAAAAGGACCTTTCCAAGGAATCCAGTAACAACAGGAATAGCAGCTTCTTTAGCCCAGTCACCATGCAAACGCTTTGCAACGGCAGGGTATGTTGCACTCAAAATATCCGCATTTGTAAAGTCATCAGTTGTCGTGATGCCCATTTCAAACGCATCATACTGTACGAAAAGAAAACCCAGTCATTCACATTGCAAGTATAAACACAACAAATATGTGCTGATTGCAAAAAAAACTTCTACATGCTGTAAGTTGCAAGACCAATTTTTTTAAAGAATTGAATATGAAGTACAGAGCATGCCTGTCGTGCTTTGACACCAATTTTATTCAAATATGCAGCAAATATTCTCGTGGACATGCACTCCCCAAAAGAGACCAAATAATCTTTTGTTCTGAGAGTGAGCTCTTTCATCATCGCAATGCCTTTCAAAAGTTGCTCCAGTTCTACCAAATAGCCTGTTCACATAAACTCAAATTAAAATCCAAACTACATTTCTAACAGCACTTTGAAGTTGCACCCAAACAACTAAACATCATACCTGAAATAACAGACTGGTCGATTCCAAGCTCTTCTGCGGTCCTAATCATCAAAATTCAACAGAATCCTTCACATCACACAGTTTATACTAAATAGAATCATGACAAAGCTAGTGGAAAATATCCAATGTTCAAAACCTGAGATGCAAGTCTCTAATAAACCCCAATTCATCAATCTCAGACGTATTGGAAACCCCGCAACTCACTGCCTTCTCACCCGCCTACACAACACATCCAGTCAGCAGAAGCGATACACAAGGATAAAAAAAGCAGAAATGGTTTGATTAGTACCAATAGAAGCTTATTAGTAGTCTTTCCCATAGCAGAAAGAACAACAACAGGTCTCTCATTGGGAAAGCCACAAATAAGGTCAGCAACCTCACGCATCCTATCAGCAGAAGCGACTGAAGAACCACCGAACTTCATCACACACGTCAGGCCTTTCTCAACTCCACGGACACTCTTTAAACTCCCAAATCCCTCTTCATCCTCCACCAATCCTTCAACTTCAAAACCAGTAATGCCGCAACACACTTGTAATGGACATCGTAGCTGCACGCGAATCGAGTAAAGATTCAAACTTGATACAGAGAAGTCGGTAAAGGTGAGTTTTTGAGGGAAGAATGGGTGTTTGTGTGGGAGGAGGGAGGTTGAATTCGACAAATTGGGAACGGTAGATCGGAGGCTATGGAAGTGCAGCGAGGTTGCCATTGGATTGGGGGTGGTGAAATGGGGATCGTTCGAGGGGAATGGAGTTTACAGATTTGAGAAGATGAGAAAAGGCGGCGGACAAGGTACGTATAGATACGATGAGGTTTTCTTTTCTTTTGGACCTTTTTGTAGGTATTTTTTGTTTGAGAGCTGGTCCACGTCAGCATCGCCCTCTATGTTATACAGTACTGTTGTTTATTACTGTATTATTTTCTAAGTATTTTCTTTAGAAATATTGTATATCAATGTTACTAGGTACTTCCTCCATCCCGCTTTGTTTGTCCAAAAACATAAAATGCACGGTAATTAAGGTAGAAAGAAGGTATAAAATGTGTGGTTGAGAATAAATAATTAATAAGTAAATGAGTAAAAAGTAGAATGTGTGGTTGAGAATAAAGGAAAGTGGACAAACTTAAGGGGACACCCAAAATGGAAAGTGGACAAACCATTATGGGACAGAGGGAGTAATATAAATATCATTGCACATTTTTTAAGAAATGTTAAATGAAAAGAGTTGGCAGGTCATTGTTTTGATTCTTCTACTTTTAACATGATTAACTACTCCTAGTAATGAACAATGAGTATAATTAAGTTGCCAAAACTGTGGAGTGGTGTATGTAAGTATCTGCTTAATTAATCTCACCAATATGTAATGTAATTCTCCTATAACAGAATGCATTCCATATTTACAACCAGAAAATGAGTAATAGTTTCGTTTATGTAGTAGTAGTAGTAGTAGTAGTACGTATACACTACAACGTATCAATCAGCCAGCCAGCCAGCCAGCTTCACTGCTTCAGTACGTACATATATGGCTATTATCCTCTTTAGGGTCTGCTTGTTTTATCTGAAAGCTCATCTTTACTTGTAGGTTCAAAGTACTTAGAGACTTTTTATGTACTGAATCTTCCAAGTACAGGTCCAACTACTCCTGCCTGTCCTTAATGATACCAAATTAATATGAGCTTATAATCCTCTTTGAGGGTCATTGACACTTTTTTTAACTTTTTTTTAAGAATGTGTTCTAAGTTTATGTCATATTGTTTATGTCTTTAAGGTAAAGTCTTGTTCCTTTGCTCTCCGATATAGCATTGCAGATGCTTGAACCCTAAATTTTAAAGAGAAAAAACATTTGGTGTAAGAAGATACAAAAAAAGATAAATAAAACATTACCAGTTTGGCCGTACTACAAATCTTCCGGTGGAAAGAGCCCATTTCAGCTTATTGGTTCCAGAAGCATTGGCCACTACGTGGGTAACTTTCTCGTCCATTCGATTACTGCATGATGCACCCAGCTGTTCAGCCAATTTCCATAGAGCGTGCATATGAGGGTTCACTTCAGTAACAGGACTAAATACTATCCGGCAGCCACTCAAAATTACGTTGTTCAGCCGCTAAAATGACTCTGACGTCAGCATCAACCAAGTCCCTGTGTGAGAAAAAGGTTTCATGTAGTCTTTCAATAACCTGAAAACAGAGAAAATCCAAAGATGTTAATGAAGTTCAATAACTTTGAAAGATATTTGAGTGTGGGAGAAAGTTGGAATAATAGCCTTACTGCTAAGTATGATGCTAATGCTCCATCTTCTGGTCTCTCATCATGTTCGACCACTAAAAGTGATTGACCGTAGAGCCCAAACTGTCGTCTACTGCATGGGAAAATTCCCAGGGAAATAGATGTACTTATCAACAGGTATCAAGTTCTGTCTGTTACGAGGCCACACTTTTTTGCAATCGTCTTAAATTACTACAGAGGATTCCATCCCGAGAACTCCATCCAAGTCTTTAGTTTTTAATACCCCATCATCATCAACATCACCGTCATCTCCCCTGGAAATAACTCGCCCAGCAAAAAGAACTCCAGTTGGATCAAGAATTTTAGCCATCTCGGTAGCATATGACTTGTTCCCCATGGTGCATATATGCAGCTCACAAATCTTGCTAGCCTGAAAGTAAACAAGAAATCTCAGCTCCAAGATACAATCACAATCAAAATTATATACTAAATATTGTAAAATAAAAGTAACCTTGTATAGAAAATTCCAAATTCCAGGTCTTAATTTAGTCCACATTGCCATATGCGGCAGTCGGAAGAGATGCTTATACGGTTTTCCCCTCTCTTGCTCCTCGTTCCATCTCAGCATTTTCTCATGCACTGGGCTTATGTCAGTAAACTGCAAATGAAACAACATTTAATCAGATATTTGCCTAAAATAATCAGCTATAGAATCTGATTCTAGTGCAGAAAATCACAAACCTTGGCTGAATTCAAAAGTGTGTGGTCCAAATCCAAGACTAAACAAAGTTTGCGTTCAGCAAACATTTTCTTCTGTTCTTCAAATCTTTTTTCTTTCCTTTGCGATTATAGAAATTTGGTGATCACATAATTATAAAACAGATGCTTTACATCACTACATGTGAAGACACATCTGTTTTCTGTTCAGCAATTGCCAAAGCAGATGATTGGATGCTAGAAGCCTCTGGAGTAGTATCTTCTGATTGGAAAAGTGGCATGTCAATGGCATTAATTGGCTCCTCCATCTGCTGCATTGGAATATTAGGACTTTCAACTTCAGCTGAACAAAGTACTGGCAACTTAGCTCTACGAGGATCTCTGGGTTTTAGCTGAATCCCTACACTTGTAATAAACTCCCTTCCATTGACTGAAAGTTCAGTTCTTTGTCTCTTAAGAGCTGGACCATCCTGATTTGAGCTCTCAAAACTTGCATTCCGCTTGGATTGAGACCCACTTAGTGGCTCTATATTAAGTGCTGGGACGAGCAATGAACTCGAGACTTGGCCGCTGCTATCATTATCTTTATCACCATAGTCCTCTGAAGGTGTCGGGCTAGGAAGTCTATCATCATAACTTCCAAACCTCTTCCAATATGCGGAATAATCTTCTAGTAAATCTTTCTCGAAACAATCCGTTATCACACTCTTCGGGTCTCCGGCTGAAAAAGTAATGTTCTTTAGGGAGTATTCTGATGTGTGTAATGAGATCTCCATAAATTCTTGTGTTTCTTGAACAGCTTCACGTCTTATGAACTCATCCAACATATCCATACCAATCTCACCCTCCTCCAGTTCCCCATCATCCTTCAGATCAATCTGTTTCTTTTCTACACCGTAAACCCGATGCTTATACAAATCATGAACCGTCCAACCCCACATCGTACTACCCTTATTACAACAAAACTCATGCATTAGACCTCCAAGCGCTTTGGCGACATCAGCACCGCCGCAGTACCCACTCATGTTCATCAAAATCGTGGTTTTTTCTTAAGAAATCAGTTTAATCCAAAAGCCCTAGTTCGAGAACAAAACATTAAACTCCGTGTGTATTGCTGGGTATTTGCGGATGCCCTTATAGAGGAGGAAAAGGCTGATCAAATCCGAGCACCGACCATGAATTAGGAAACATAAATATCTAAAATTATTACTGGGAAATAAATGACTAGACGAAACCGCACGAGCCGTCATGGATTTAGATTGGGTCCAATTTAGAAGAGATAAAAAGCCCACTCAAATGTTGAGGTCGCTTACTTTACAATCCACTGTTTATATTCATTTTCTTTCAATGGGAAAAACACAAAATGGCTTCAGGATATTTCAGACAAGTATCTCCATGTTGGCATATGGAAAAAGTCATGTATAATGCTGCACAAAGTTGAACTCCGAATTCACATAGAAAATATGACTATCGCCCCCACAGATCAATCAGCCATTTGTATCATTACTGCATTGTCCACCATGCTGCCTTCTCTTCTCACGCCAATTCTCTCCCCACATTTTGGCTTCCGCTACTGCTCGTTCCCTATCCATGTCCTTGTTTAACATCCTAGTAGTTTCTTTGGGAGACTCATCCTTTTCAGACCCGTCCACCACCCATCTGCTGTCCCTGTTTGGGGATTCTTTACTCAGTTGGGAATCCTTGATCCTTCTTTCCGCCTCTGATGTTGTTGCGCTTTCACATGTGTGGCTGACTACATAAGAAAGCGCAGCAACAACTTGTGTCATTGTGGGACGCGAGGCTGCTTGTTCTTTAACACATTGTGATGCAACCGTAAGAGCCTGGTACAGTCCCCTCATAGGATATCTGCCTTCCAGTAGCGGGTCTGCTAGCTTTACGATTCTTTTCTCAATGAGTAAAGGACGTGCCTGTAAAAGTTACAAATACACCTCTTAGTAAAGCTCACAAACCCAAGCAAGGAATAATAATCAGTAAGACCCTTATCTAAAGAAATTGAAGTCAATTACCCAAGCGACAAGATTCTGTTCTCGAGGAGGTCGAGTCCCATCAAAGGCTCTACGCCCCGTTATTATTTCCAACAAGACTACCCCAAAAGTGTAGACATCAGATTTTAATGTCAGTTGTCCAGTCATGGCATATTCTGGTGCACAGTAACCATAAGTACCCATAACTCTGGTGGAAACATGTGACTTGTCACCTGTGGGGCCAAGCTTTGCTAGTCCAAAATCGGACAGCTTAGGGAAAAAGCCTTCATCCAGTAATATGTTTGAAGATTTGAGGTCTCGGTAAATCACAGGTGGCTTTGCACTGACATGCAAGTGTTCCAAGCCTTTAGCTGCCCCGTAAGCTATCTTCATTCTTGTGTTCCAATCAAGCGGTTCCTTTCCAGGCGGTAAATCTGCAAACCCCCCAATAAATATAAATAAGATTGCAAGTCTCCAGCATTGAAAAAAATTCCCATTAAACCATGAGTTAGACCCATGAAAAACTATGACCAGATTCAATAAGAGGCTAGGATGTAAATTTATATTAGCATTTAGCAGATACAAAACTCACCGAAAAGATGATCTTCTAGTGATCCCAAGGGCATGAATTCATACACAAGAAGCCGCTGATCCCCGTCAGCACAATAACCTATTAGATTTACAAGGTTTGGATGATGCACAAGGCTAAGCATGAGGACTTCAACTAAGAATTCTCTATTTCCCTGTAGACCATTCCTGTCCAATTGTTTAACTGCAACAACCTGCATTTGATTTTACAGCATTTAGCATCTTTGAAATTTGATCCCAACATGAGAGACAAGCAATGAATGCCTCAGGAATAACAGAGATGAACAAAACTTGAAAAGAATTATTCCAATCCAGAAGTGGGTACAATTACAATATAAACTCAGGCCTCAGCGCATTTCCTTTTCAGTAAACCCAATGTGTAATGCGTACCTGACCATTTTCAAGCTGCCCTTTATATACACGTCCGAATCCACCTTCCCCTAAAAAGCACTCAGCCCTGAAATTCTTGGTTGCAGCCGCTAGCTCACGATATGTGAATATACGGGCAGAACTTTGGCCTTGAGGTGCATCGTTAGACGACAGCCTCTCCATTGAATTAGCATTATTTCTTGGTTTTCTGTCAGAACCTATTGTCCAAAAAATAAACCAAGCGCACCTCATCATGAACTCACAATCTACAATCCAACTCTTCCAAACTTGAAATCCAAAAATGAAACTAGCAAGGCTACAGAAAATATGATATTGTCAAGGAGTGTATGAACACAAGACAATAACCAGAATTGCTGATCTAAAATTAGGGAAACTCACCAAACAGACCTAAACAACTAATCAGCACATTGTCATATCAAAAATACACTAAATATAGCACAAAACATGGCTTGGAAATTCAACGGTCCACCTAACATCAGACTACATCTCATCTGTTTCATCAAAATGAATCCCACAGGTTGGAACCTAATGAACAATAAAAAGATGAGATCATAAGCATAAAAAAAACCAAGTGAGATGACTGACCGGGAGGTGATTTGGGGAGATCGGATGGGTTAGACAGCTGATTCTGATTGTGTCCTCCACCACCATATTTCACAGGTTTAGAATTGAAGTGCTTCTCTTCCTTGAATCCAAACCAAGGAAAACAACCCATCTCGACTATCTGGCTTCACGAATCAACAAATGAAAAGATTGAATGGGTAAAAATAGAGAAGATGGATATGCGAGTGCGTGATTATCATAAACGGGGAGAAGAGAGAATCGAAAGGGAATTGACTGATGTCAACCGCATCAGAATTTTCGTGAAAGCTCCTCTTTTCTTCTCTAGTAAGTAGTATCTTTATTTTTAATTAAATAATAATAGTAATTTATTCTATTGGCTGGGCTTGAGTTGGGCCCATATACATTTATACATGTGCGCGTCGTTTCGCGATACATTCATAAATAGAATATTAGTGTGTGAAAACAAAGAGCTTCCATTTTCCGAGTCAGCACGTTTTATAAGTATTAGGAGGATATCATTGGTACTAAAAATAACATACCACTTCATAAAATGCAATGCCAAACCACAATTCTACTGAACAATTTACGAAAACAACAAATGTGGAGTAGTTTATCTTCAACATATCTTATAGGCGCAAAAAGTAGTTCCAAAACGCCGAATTGAAAGGATCAACAAGGACGTTAAAGTAAATGCTCTGTTTAGAACTATTAATAAAAAAAAATAGGATTATTTAGCTCATATAAAGCCTTTTAAATATATGCAAAAAATTATATGGCAAGTAAAGAATGACAATTTGCTCTTCTAAATAAATGTGATCTAGAATACCTCCTAAAAACATACCTATTTTCCTTGCACACCAAGTTATCAAAAACTGGGTCAATTAATATTTACGACACGTTCATCATATTCTAATAAACTAAGGTATATAAACCAATAACCTCTGTTATCGATCATGAAAATGAAGCGCAAGGGAAAAATCCATCCATCGCCGCCCCAACACAACGACGACACACTCTCGGTCCTAAACCTCCTTCCGGCAGCTATTATCGCCCTCGCCGCCGTCCTTTCTACACAGGAGCAGGAGGTTCTAGCTTATATGATAACTAGGTCGTTGAAAACTCCCACAATCGACGCTGCGTCATCAATCCACGAGACGAACAAGTTGAGTAATAACAAGCAGTTGTTGCATATGCCTCCGGTGTTCGATTGCGATTGCTTCGATTGCTATACCTCGTTTTGGTTCCGATGGGACTCGTCACCGAATCGAGAGCTGATACACCAAGCGATTGAAGCGTTTGAGGAACGTCTAGCGAGTGGAGAAATAAAGCTCAATGGGAGAGGTAGGAAGAAGGAGAGAAGTTAGGTCAGGAGACTCAAATTCCTAATCCAAATCGTGTGTTGACGGCTCTAGTCGATGAAACGACGCCTGTTGAAGAAGGTGGCGACGCGTCGACCGGTCACAAGGGATTTGTGAGAAAGGTACTTCCAGTCGTATTAGGAATGCTTAATACTCGTGTATGGAATCTCTGGGGTCCTAATTGTTAGAGAATATTGAAAGCAATAACATCATTTATATCTTTCTATAATTCCTTGTTCGATTCCACAACAGGTGATTTTTTTTCTTTTTCTGGGGTATGCTTTATTAGCATTGGCTAGCGTGGTAGACAGGTAGCTTTGATGTGTGGATACCTTACTTATATATAACAAGGGGGAATGTGGGAACGTTGAGATTTACCAATAATGGATCTGGTTTTCCAAAATGGGAAATCGAGGAAACTATATTATGCATCTGTGAGAGATAGCATGTAAACACTATTGGTGTGTTCACTTCGCCGGAATGAAATGCATTTCGTGGGAATGAAATGATGAATTTGGACATAATTTCATTTTAGATTCATCCTTTCATTCCATTCCAAGTGATTCCAACAATTGGTGAGTTTGATGGAAATTAAGTTTCACATAATAGTTACCTCTAACAGATTCAGACTGACAAGCTGCTTCTTGTGACGTTCTTGATATATTCTATCCAGTCATCAACAGTTTCAGGCCTGTTGGAAGTTGAAACTATTAATGCTCCTGATATTCAATGCCCTTTTATTCATTCAAAGTTGATATTGTTACTTATAGTCAAACTAGAATTCTGTTGTGTACCTTTCACACGAAAAGCTGAATCTTCAAACAGGGATATACTCCATGTCTGAACATGACCAACTCAAACAATATAGCTTTCAGTATTTTAATAAGATAGAAGCTGTATCAGTTCACAATAAAATTAAATTCTACCAACTGTAGATTGTAAACTAGTAAACTCATCTTACGAACATACCCGGATTGGCATACCCCATATGCAGCTGAACGTAGCCTCATCCAGACTATTATTCAGGTCGCCTATTCTTCCTTGGCCGCCTCATTTTCATTGACTCAGCAGCAGCAAAATACATCAATACAATCTTCTGGGACAAGGGCACTGATAAAAACCTACCTTTAAAATGACCTCAAATAGAACAGGCTTGTCCACCGCTCTAGTGAGTTTGCAAAATCATCTCATATAACCTAGCTTGTACAGTTCTAACTGTATGCAACCCAATGTCCATCTGTTGATCAATCAACAATGAAGGTTGTGGTCTTTGCGATCCCTGCCAGACAACCAAAGTAATCCCCGATTCTTGGCAGAACAAAGCTATGACTCTAGGCCAAAGCTTAAGGAACATAGTATGCATGTGTTTTCTCAGGCATGCTCTAAAGCTGAAAATAAAAAATATAACATTAGCAACCAAAAGCATCACAACTTGAATACCTTGCTGATATTATTTGCTAGAAACACTTACACAAGTACATTTTGATGCAAATGTAACAGAATGCTGAAAAATAGACAAATAAACCACGTTATTAAAGTTAAAAGCATGTATTATAATGTAACAGTCCGGTTTAGGTCCCTATGATATGCTGCCAATGAGCAAGGCACCAGAAAAAGGCTAAATCACGAATCCTATATCATTATCGAAGGTGGAATCATAGCCAAGTTCAGTAGCCGACGAAGAGAATAGATCATGGAGTTTTCTAGTTGTTATTCCTCGTTAAATAATAAGCTGTTTTCCTATAGTGTGCTGTCTCTAGCTTTATTGCAGAAAAGCTCGCCTAACAAATGCCCTACATTTGTTACAGTATATGGATTGCCAAATTAATTTCTTCAATTATTTAAAAATTCAAGCAAGCGATACAAATGAATACATGTCCTGCACTTTTCTTAACAATGAACATGATTATTTAGTCAAAAATAATTCCTGCACTTTTCAAACAGTCATGAATTCAAAGGCAGAATTATTACTGGTCTCTTACTCTCAATGGGGAGAAGAATAAATTATGGTGTACATTGAGGAACTGATGACCTATAGCTTTGTCGTAAGGAGTAACTCGTTCCACAAACTTTTGTAAATTATCAATCTCTGATATTTAAGAGCATGTACAAGATGACAATGAGACATCATACCTGATTACTGACAGTAATCAAAATTCCTTGCTGATGCATTTGCAGAGTAGCGCCGTCGCCTATGATTAAATAACGGTCCTGACTCCTGATCTCAGCTGAGGAGCAACTTCAATCCAGCACTTCCATATGCAGCATGTAACCTGCATGCCAACAAGCCTTTGTTATTTAGTGATTGTCTTCATAAAGAATGTGATATGTTTCATTAGAGCTATCATAACCAAACATAAAGTGATCTCTACGACGACAGTATTTTCCTTCACTAAATGCCTTAGGTGCTAGCTCAATCATAATAATTCCGGAAAGCAGAAGCTGTCAGAAGTTTGATATTTCAGTGTTTCACCAGAGAGTTTACTCTGAGGTTTGAGTAAGTGAATATCATATGTAAACTAAGATACTAAAAGAGTGCCAAACAGCAGAAAATATAATTAGGTAGACATGGGAAACCTTAGCAATACATTTAACAACCACTGCTATTTGAAGCATCCCCAGAACTGACAGGGATCGGAAAGGGAAATCTTTAGTCATTTATGCATGTTCCATATTTCTCTTTGGTTTTATTTGTTTGTTCACTGGCTTGCACTCAAGTAATGGTGGTTTCATCCAAAATATCTAGTTACAGAATGTAAAATAATATAAGCATTATTACCATTTGCCAGCAAAAAGCTGAGGTCCGGGCTTAGGGCAGTAGAATAATAAATCTAGCATTGCAAGCCTGGTAAGTTGATACCGCTGCATACAAGAGGAAATTAATTGTAAATGGAATAAAACCCTACACTTTGCCAAATGTGGAGGTCCTTTGTGTGAGTGACAAAGAACAGCTTCGCAGTCAGCTCATAAATCAACTTTATGTCACAGAAGTTACAGAACACAAGCCAACAGCAAGTACCAAGCAGAAAAGTGTAACCTCTATTATGTTCTTTTCTACTCATTTTATCCCACATCCTACCTTTAATTAGCATTTACATGTTCAGAAAAACGACAACATACCTTGTTATGAATAGCCAGCCAGTCATTGCATTATGCTTTCAAAAGAGTTCGAGATACTGAGGCAATCAAGCAGGTTTCTGGACTATCTCACAAGATGAAGGTAAGCTAAATTTTCAAGCAGCCGAACAAAACAGTACTTTGACGCTAGTAATCGCTCTGATATTTGACTGAGTGCAGTTACTTGGCTGGATTCATCGCAAACAGCGGCTGAATGACAACGCAGCTGATTTAACCATTGGTATGCTGCCACTTTATGTATTCTTGCAGTCAGTAACCTTACTGATCTGAAGTTCAAATTGAATAGTGTCACCTCTTTCTGTGTTACACAATCACATGTGTATAAATCAGTAGGAGGTACTGTTGTTCCTGAATCATCCTTCGCAATTTGCTCTTGACTTGTTTGTTTTATAGGGCATCCATTGTTTGAGGATCAGCAACACAATGTAAAGAATAGCTATGAATCAAAATCTATGAGGCAAACTTTCAGAGGCTATGATCTCAGAAAATCATTTGGTGGTCTTGAAGCAGCAACACTTGAAGAAAATTATAACGAGAATTCATCAGCATCAGATTCTGAGATATTCCACGGGTTTCTCGCAATTGGCACCCTCGGCTCTGACACAGCCTACTATCCATCAACTCCAGCTTTTACCACTTCCTTTGAGAGCATACCTGAGAAAGATAATGAAGTAACAGAGACAGAACTGAAGCTCATTAGCGATGAACTAGAAAAGGCCCTCGCAGCTGAGGCCATGGAAGATGACTGTAATTTCTCATCTGGTAGAAACAGTCATGTCAGCAATGGTAGAAACAGTCATGTTAGCAATGGTAGAAATAGCCATGTAAGTAATGGGAGAATTAGTCATGGCAGCACCATCACCTTGAGTGGACGACCACTTGAAAGTACAGAGGCTTCTGGAAATGGTAACACTGTATGTCCCCTCCAGGGCTACCTTTTTGGGTCAGCCCTTGAAGAACAACCAAGCGCCATGCCCAAAAAGGACCATAGAACATCACTTGGAGAGTTGTTTCAGAAAAGTCAAGCTGTGGAGGACTACTACACGGAGACTTGTGAAAAATCTGGGATTGGGAAGCGGGTAGCAGACAAGTCAGCCATCCAACTGATGAAGAAACTCCTGTTTAAGACAAAGACTCACACTTCATCAAAAAACAAAAGTAAATCACACGGATGCACGGATGATATTACTTATTCAGACACCAAGTTGGCTAAGGTACTTCAGATAATTATGTAGAATCATGCATCTCTTCCCTCAGCACATCCCATGAACTGTTAGAGCTTAAAAACGAATATTTTACTAAGCTTTAGAATTTGTGAAACTGTCCTTAACAAAATAAAGTTCTAGGAATGAAAATGAATTAATAAAAATAAGCCATTTGACCTTAGAGACTTTCATTCTCAAGTACTATTGTTAAAAATTTGCTGCACGATTCTTCTCTCCAGGGAGTATCCCTTTTAAACAATCATACTCCTACAGATAAGCTCTCTGAAATGCAACAGTTGATAATACATCAGATATTGCTCTACGGATAATTAGTTTTACTACAACAACTCTGCACAAACTAGGTAATATAATACCACATTCTTATGCAGACACATAACCCAAGATAATTATAAAGTCAGAGATCAAGTATTTTGCCATTCACATAATTCTTTAGTTTTCCACTAACACTGACCTTTGAAATATTTTGGCTGTATTTGTAGATTTTACATTTGTTCCAGAGGAAAGTTCATCCAGAGAGCACAGCATCTACTCAAATCACTAAGAATTTTGACAGATCTGAGATCAAAAACCAGTATAAGGATATGATAAGCATCAATGGAAAGCATGCGCTGGCAGATCAAAAAAGGAGTGTCCAGAGCTTGAATGGTCAATCACTTCCAACAAAGAATGAAAATGGGGAGTGTTGGATCAGAACAGATGCAGACTGTAAGTTCATTCATTTAAAGTACTATAATTTATATTGGAAAACAATATAACGGCAACCACACTTGTTTTACTAATTCTTTTAGCATTATATAAAACTTAAGATATTCTTCCATTGCAGACCTGGTTTTGGAGCTCTAAAGCCTTCAGAGTTGAAAGCATGCAACCTTGGCAACTTTCAGTGATCAGTCAGAATGCACGTGGACTCTATAGTATGTTTTTCAATATTTCATAAGTGTGATTGCTCTATAAATCTCCAGGAATAAGTGAGGTGCGCCCTCCGGATTCAAGCTATAGTTTAAAAACATAAGAGTGATATGTACTATTTTGTGTGTTGATGACAGTAGTCACAGTATTAAACATAGTATTCCCTACTTTTTAACTTGAAGCGTGCACCAATTTATAAATAATACTAGCAGCTTATCTACAAACATTATAAGCAGGCTCCACTCGATAAATAACCAACCATACCACAAGGTTAAAAGTCTCAGAAACAAATGAAAATCAGCCTCACCAACCATCAGAATCCATGAAATCAAAACAATAATCCACAGATTTGTAGCTAACCTAAACTAGAAAAATTAGATAAAGACTGAAAGTACTTTAGGCATAATCTAAATCCAAATAATTGAAAACTAAATAATCGTTCGACGTTCATACCTTACGTGCGGCGAATCGACGACGGACGTGTCTCCGAAGCCAGCGATTAGTCGGTGTGGATCGATTTTGGCGGAATAGGGTTGGCGGCAGATATTAATTTATAATCATTGTTAAAATAAAGAGTTTATTCCGAACGACTTCACCAAAAGCTACAACAAATGATGTCGTTTTAATTCATAACTATTTTGGGCCAATGTGTTTTATCTGGGTATGTCTAAAATGAATGGCTTTCAGTGACGTTGCGTTTATAGATGCCTTTTTACGTAGTTTTCTGCTGGCTCTTCCAAATTGTAATTGAATAAGTCGTCTTGGTCGACTTTCAATCTGCCTTTGTGACAAAATGTAGCATCCCTTATTGGCTGGCTATTCTTTCTTTTTTCCATGTAGTAGTATTTCAGATCATAATTATAACAATAAACTATGTCGTATAATGTATAGCAATCTAACGATCAGTTATTCAGTCGTAGAAATCTATTTAAAACAAGGGGTTTGAGGAAAAAGACATTGTAACTGGTTTTTATAAGGTTTCATTTAAGTGAAAGATGGATAGTTAATGGTATTGAGTGGAGTCAACATGAATATTAGAACCTGAAAGCTCAAGAGAGAGTCCTAAAATAATGCTGATCTCTCCTGAATATGATAAGTATTTGGTATTAGGCCACTTGCACTCATCCAATAGGTGGAAAATGGGGACAAAAAGGGTAGCCCAAATTTCAAATCAAGACGACTCAGCACCAAATTAGACTTGATCATCATCCTCACCTTTTCCTCCAAATCTTATCCACTTTTCTCCCCCTTGAGAGAAATTACTACACTTTTTATCCTCCGCTCCGCCGACAACCAATAATCCCCATACTTTTTGGTCAGTTCCGATCTTAACAAGAATGATGCGTCAAGATCCCCAATCTACGGCTTTCAACGACCTCTCCTCCCTAATCCTCACCCTTCTCCGATCCTCTCCCGTAACCCATGCTGTCTCCTCGTCGATTTCGCCTGCCGGATTCGCCTCCTTGATGCTTGGGATGTCCATGGCGTTGATGCTCTGCGGCTCCGTAACCTTCATCATAGGCTTCATGTTGATGCCATGGGTTCTCGGTTTTGTCATCGTTTTGTATATCTTCGGCTTGGTTTCTGCCGTCTCTATGCTCGCACGTGCCCTTGTTTTTCACGTTACATCCCCACCTCCCAAAGCCCTTCCAGGTACGTAATTTAATTGTTGATTTGCTTGATATGTTTTCATGTGGCAATCTTTTACTCATATTTTACCTATTGCAGAGTGGAAACTCCTATAACGGTCAGGATCCTAAGCTGCAATCTGCCTGAGGAATTCTATTCAAAAGAGCCGCAAGCTCCACTTTCATCAAGCTGTGTTCATAATTCTCTTTTTACCACATTGTGGACCTTGTCCCCTTTTATAGAGTTGTTAATATTTCACAAATGTTCATGTATGTATATCTAAGCCTATGTGCCTCTCAAGCTCCATTTAAGTATTGAATTTTATGCTATCTAGGGGACTGGGTATCACTTGATGAAAATGGTGACTTTAGCAGCACCAAAACCAGGTTAAAACAAGTTAGCACACTCAAGGAACTTGAAGCAATCATAAAATACACTACCATTAAACAAAATGCTCAAGCAACACATGAAACACAATCAGTAAAAAAGAGTGTATATGATAAATTGATATTCCCAAATGACCACTTCAGACTCCAACACAACTTAAAATCTAAAATAGATATAACCCACACAGATAATGAAAGTAGATGTCTCTTGTATGTCCACCTACAACCCTGTATCTTCAAGCATAGTTTAGCCGGAAGATGTCATTTTGAACATAAAAGCTACCTTGCGGAGTTGGCATCAGATGAAACATCTGTAGATAAGATTACTATTCATGTTAGAACTTCTTGCAATGCGACCAAGTGCTCATTTGCTAGCGTAATGACAACAAATCGTAAAACCGAGTCCACATCTTATCAAGAAAACCAAAATACGAATGGTTATCAATTACTCGTGCAAAAGACCATATTCATAGCCCCATAAATATTATCTCAAAATTAATAAGAGCACTGGGAATTCTCAAATTAACGATCAAAAATAAGGATGCGCAAAATAGGAAAGTACACAGTATGGTCTAGATCAACGAAAATACTTATCTAAATGGATTATGAAAAAAGGTGCCATCCCAAACATAATTTCACTATTTTATTTCATAATCTATTCACTATTGAATCCATAACAAAGTACAATCTCAATTCTATAGTGAGTACTTTCCAAACATTTACAAGTGGATCATAACAAGTAATTGAAGGTTTTTATGATGATTAGGCTACAAATATCCCTTGAGACAAAACATGAGTAACCATATGCGCCTACTTGCTAAACAAACAATTAATCATGTTATCACAAGTAGACTAATAATCCTGCATTTGAAGTGAATACGTACTTTCTCACAACCAGCAAAGCAATTATTCTAGAAAATCATACATAACAACAATAAATAAAACAGAAATTTACAGATATTGAACAGATGAATCAAGATCACACCACAATTAAATCCTCAAAACAAAAACCATATAAACTCAGCACCGCATCTGATCAACACAAATTAAAACCAAACAGATCATCGATTAAGAAAAGCACGAACCTGACTAAACTTCAAATTATGCTGTTCACCAGCAAGTTGAATCTGTCCACTAACAAATACCAACATCCCTCCAGCAGGTCCAGAAGGCTGACAATCCACAGTAGACACTGAGTGCAGGCACTGTTGAAAAGGGAGTCCAGTAAGCTTAGCGACGATGTTCTGCGCCCCTTGAGTCTTCTGACCTTCGAATGTCAGCATCGAGTTTTCCTGATACAAGATTGGCAAGTCCTGCTCGATTGGAATCGAATGTCGTGTAGTAGTGCTCGACGAAGGCCTTAGCGACTGCGTCTGGATCCATTCGCGTGGGTTAGATCGAAGGCGAGTTTGAGAGAGATTGACGACGGAGGAGACGAGGGGTTTTGATGAAGTAATGTGCTATTTATATTACGAATCACATTGGTACTCGCGTGTATTGAACGCAGGCCGAATGTGGGTCAATTAGTTGGGCCGGCCCGACAACTGAAAAGTGACTACTTACCATAGCAAATTTATTTCTTCTATAGTATATGAACATATGGAGAAGAGTTTTAGCTGCTGCTGCTGCTGCCTAAGACTGTCTTTGTTTGTCTGTATGATACAAGTACAACAAGCTATACACAGAAATAATGAAAAGCGCCAGGCCGAGGTGAGGCACGGGGAGAATACAACAACCATGATGTTTTTTTTTGAAAGGTCGCGATCTCAAATACGTGATCATATACCACAATGATGGAATCAGGAACTTCAGTACCTATCTGGATCAGCTTTGTTAAATGCTAAGTTCCTTGTTTTCAAGTCAGTTTCGATGGCTTGTGGCCTTCATGGGCTCCCAGTATGAATGATATTAGTCAGGTCACCTGCCATTGAAAACATTGGAAAATTGAACTTAAACTAATACTTATTTTTAAGCAATGAATTTATATTAGTTTCAGAGAAGCAACGAGTTGGTGCTTACCGGATGTTGACTATGATTTCAGTTATGGTTTTCATGGGACAGCCGATATACAGGAGCTGGGAGCTAGTTCCTTGCACAGTGTTACAGGTTCTGATCCATGACTGAGCGGAAGAAACGTGAAACTTCCCTGTAGAGTTGTTCAGCTTCAAAGGGTTTGGAAACATATCCGTCCATCCCAGATTTCTGGCACATTTCATTTGTAGCCTGAATGACATCGGCTGTCATGGCTAGTATAGGTACATGCCAGTTTGATATATTGTTATAAGCTTCAGCATCTCCACGTTGGACATGGTCATTGCTGTTACGCTCCAGATCCCGGATTATTCTTGTGGCCGCAAAACTGTCATAAATTACTGCATGTCTTAGTAACAGATTTTAACAAGTTTAACAGATTTTAACAAGTTCAATAACAGTTAAGTATATTGCTCACCCATCCATCTCTGGCATCTGAATATCCATAAAACACGCATCAAAATCGTGTGGTGGAGAAAGCAATGTGATCGCCTTTTTGCCACTATCGACACATACAACTTCCGCTCCATATTTCTTCAAAGCACCAGCTGCTACACGGAGGTTGACATTGTTGTCATCTACGACTAGAATTTTTCTACCACGAAGAAGGTTGGAAAGAGACAAGCTCGGTACTTCTCCATTGCGACGAAATCCTTTATTAACGACACCCATGGATCTCTGCAAAGATGCAGCCAGCATACTTGCCCTTAGCGGTTTCATGATAATGCTTGGAGTAAGGAAATCAGCAGATGTGTTGCTGACCCTAGGAGAGCTGATACAGTTGGCGAGCAAAAAGAGCTTCGGAGGAATACCTCGGTCAATGTTCATTAACTTGTTAATGATATGAGCTGGAGATGTCACATCCTTTTCCCAAACTTCTTGTTCTAGAAGTATCATGTCTGTGACAGTTTGTCTACTGATTACAGCCGATAATCCCTGATTCAAATCAGATACAATTTCCACAAGGATTCCCAAACGTTGAATGTGATATTTGGAGACACTGGCTCGAATTGGTCTTGGATCAACAACTAATGCTCTCATGCCTTGAAACTCTAAAGATATAGAGCTCGACCGCTTGTTGATTGGATGGCTTTTCAACTCGTTGGAATGTAAAGAACCATTAGTGAAAAGAGCTGTGAAAGTGAAGGTGGATCCAATTTTCGGTTCACTTGCAAATCCAATTTCTCCTTTCATGAGCCCAACCAAATGCTTACTTATGCTCAAACCGATTCCGGTACCTCCGTGTAGCCTTGAAATGGATGGACCAACTTGCATAAAAGGAGTGAAGACTCGAGTTTGAGCCTCTATAGGTATTCCTGATCCAGTATCCTCCACAGAAACAATAAGCCTAATGCAGTCAGGTGCTGCAGTGGAGAGACCGTTCGGTGCTAATTGACTCAAATGCTTGAACTCTTTCCAACTGCGACGTCTATCCACAACGGGGTACCCACTCAAAGTATTTTTTGGAGATAGGTCTGTCTCAACTTCTATAGAATCCATAACTTCCTCGGCCAGACGAACAGTGACAAAGATGTGCCCCTTCTCCGTAAACTTCATATAAGAACAAATTTGTCAACAACGAAATTCATTATTTGGTGCTTACTACATGGGGCAAATGTGTACTTACTTTGATGGAGTTTCCCATGAGGTTGGTAATGATTTGGCGGAAGCGTCCAGGATCCCCAGTCAACAGTTCAGGAACGCGATCCGAGATATAAACTGCTAACTACATTTCAAAAAGGTAAATAACCGAGCAAATAAATAAATCGCCTCAGCAATGGAATGGAACTTTGAATTTAGGAAGCAAGGGAGGACAAGTCCAAATACCTCCACTCCTTTTTCTTGAGACTTCCCAGAGAAGAGAGAAAGAACATCATCAAGAATTGCTCGTAGATCAAAGCTGACAGCTTCAAGCTCAAGCTTGCCTGATTCTATTTTTGCCTGGTCCAAAACCTCATTTATAAGTGATACAAGAGCTTTCCCGCTGGCTTGAGCAGTCCGTACATAGTCTTGTTGCGTGACATCCAAATTTGTGTCCATGAGCATGTGCAACATCCCTGAAAGTAAAAAAGCAGATTTTTAGCTTAATAGTTGCATAGCTTATTGGTGATAATGATTGACGTTCAAGATCAAACTAAATGATATTTTACCCAAAACACCATTCATCGGGGTCCTGATTTCATGCGAAACGGTTGCAAGGAACTGCACAAATTTGTAACTTTGATCAGGATCTGGACCAGCAGATTACAAAAGCATAGATGGAATCGAAAAATGGGCAGGACCAACTACAGTGGTATTTATTCAACATACCTGTGATTTAGCAACATCCGCTGCCTCCGCTTGTTTTTTGAGTTTGGTCATTGTTTCAAACTCGTGTTCAACTCTGGCGATTCTGTTCACAGTCGCATGCAAGATGTGACCTATCAAGAGTGCGATCACAATCATACCAACTGACGCCATTATTTCTAGCCATGGCCATGGTGGTTTTTGCTTAAATCTGCATCACATTAAAATTATAACACTCAAATACACCAAAACAAGCATACTGATATTTTTGTATGATTAAATTAGTAATTTAATAAAGGTAACATAAAGACCTGCACGACATTTCATGCTTCCTTGATGGATCGCCGAAATTTAGAGGACTGACGTGCCACATGCCGCTATCAGACACATTTGAACCATACATACTGATCGGGTCTGACTGGTTTGTTGTATCATATACATTGACTAGAATGGTTTGCTTGCTTGCAAGCTGATGAAGTAGCTTCTCAACAAGCGATTCAATATCAAAAATTCCACCAAGATACCTGATTGGAAGAAAGCAATAGAAAAGAGAAGTTAATAATGCCTCCTACACATGGAGGTTCCATATAACTATTTTCCATTTCGCACTTACCCATCAGTAGCCTGAATCCTCTCCTTAGGTGTTGTGTTAGGAGGAAGATCAGTCTTGTATACTGCAAATGTCAAAATCACGCCAAGTCTGTTAGTTTTGATAAGCCGCAGCGGAGCTGTTAGGACCCCTTTCCCTAATTCCCTGGCCCGTAGAATATTATCCCGATCTTCCTGTCAACAATATCACCACAAAAATTAGTTATCAAGAATTGTATGTTGATTGACATATTTCAACATATTAGACTCAAATCCACCAGACTTTAGAGATGATCATTTCCCTGTGTTCTATGTAACAGTTTGGGGAATGACAGTCAATGAAGGAGAAGATACTTGCCTTTCCTGAGAGCATATCAAGGGAGACAACATGTGCAACGGTGTCCTGTGCGAAAATGACAGGGGCATATTCTTCTTGAATTGGAGACGGCTCATGGTTTTCAGAAGAATAGTCATTCTTCTGATGAGTGTCCATTTGCTTTATTGTCCAACCCTGCTGTTTCTCGAATTGTTCTCTTTCTGAGTGGAGAACCCTAACAGCATATGCCACCCCACTAGTCAATGGCCTCTCAAACGCAGTTCTTTCCGTGTACCTTGCGAAAGTTTTCTAAAGTTTCAAATTGGTTAGACGTAAGAATTCGGAACTGGTGGTAGGTACTGCAAAGCAATCAACTTAAAAACACATCTCCAACTACTTGTAGCATAGACTTTTTAAAAATAAACAGATAAAACTACAAAATGAACAACGAAATGAAACTACCTGATCAATGGCCGAAGGGTTTTTGCCATGATGAAATGTGGAAATCAGAATCGACATAGCTTGGATATGGTTCATACTAACGTTAAACTGATCCTGCAACATCCTAGCTCTCTCGTCGCACATGTTAGCAAGTGTTTCCTTTCGCTTCTCGGTAGCTTCAGAAGTCAAATACCAGAACACCCACAAAGATGCAACTGTCCAACCAAGCATCCAAGTAACGAAAAGCATCTTAGGCCATGTCTGTCTAACTCTCTCAGAACCAATATACCAATAATAATGGAACTTGGAGTTCTTTCCCCACAACCTCATCATCCACTTTTTATACAATCCACCTAGCAACCAATCAGCCCTATAAGTGTCCATCACGCTTTCTTCACTAGTAAACTTATTCATTGGAATTCTTGAGTAGATCCAGACACATATGATCAATATCAAATGCCCCAGTTTTGGGCGGCCAAAAAAAAGCACATGGAGTGCAAGTAAAGTCATCAACAACAGTTTACCACCACAAGCTAAAACCTCCACAGTGATATCAATTAAAATGGATTTTTACCCCCTAAAATCCCAGAAGGTATACAGAACTACTTAACAGATCCAACCCAACTAAGAAGCAGCAAACTTAGACTATGCGTTCACACCCAGCCCCACATAGCAAAAGAATTCCCAAACTATTGATAAAAATCAGAACTTTGATCTTCAACCACCGAGCAAAGAAAAACCCACCTAATGAGAGGAGTAAGGAACCCTAAAAAAGGAATTGAAATTACAAACAGCATAAGCCTGGAGCAGTGGAATTGAAGAAAAGGAAAGAGGGTGGTTCAAGAAGAAGATAAAGAAGTGAAAGAGGACGAATCTGTCAAAGAGGGATAATAGCACATACCATCCATCAACAATCATCTCTTATTCTGTTTAAGCCCTACTACATCCACAACTCCATGAAAATCAACAAAGCCAAATAAAATCATAATATGTTAAAATCAATAATAAAAAGGAGTATACCAATAATGCAGTGATTTATAATTCCAAAAAGCAAGGGTGGGAAAGGGTATACCAACTCAGCAGCAAACATCACTGCCGCTGCTTTATCCTTTCCTTTAGTTTTCACATTGCATTCATAAACCCACTAATTAACTCTATTTAGCAGTAGAGAATTTGCACACGCTAAGTTGTTTACAAGAAAATATTCTTAAATATGATTCTTTTTTGTTTAAGTGATTTTGTGGCTGCTGTTGTCACTATCTTTTTTGTTTAAATGTTTCTTTGAAAGTCGTAGACAATTTCGGTATAAAGATTTAATCCATTTTTATAGGAGTGGCATTATTGTTTATAAAGAGTATTTGTTTTCATCTTGTTCCCTTAAAATAATTGAAATACATTTGAGACTTCAAACACCAAATTGCTAATATATGTATAATAAAGTCAAATTATATGTGCATAATTTTCTGTTACCCGACAAAACAATGTCATCCCATTATATAAATTCGACATTAGGAGTGTAACACTTGTTTAGATCTTTTATAATAAGGCCAATTCCTAGTGTTGACTAAAAAGGGAAAATACGTGACTCAGTCATACAAAATAAAAACTCAAATAGTTTTAATTAGGGTTGCACTTGCACTGCAACTTAACCAACCAAACCCCTCTAACCTAAAAAGTGACAAATTGTGTGATGCACTAATATTTTTATATAGAGAATTACTCTGGTGGATCCACTACTATTTGGTGGATCCATGAGTCCATTTATTAGCCCTTGGATTGTTTAAGATCAATGGTGTCAAAGGAGTCCACGTGTCCCACTTGAAAGCTAACTAAAGGGCAAATTTGGAATAGTTGCATTTTAATTAGTTTAGTTAGTAGCATTTAATGCAATGATTAGATTGTTCATTTAATGCAATCTCTCTCTCCTTACAAACCCACAATTTTCCCTCTCTCCTTAATCAATCCCTCTCTCCTTACAAACCCACCATTTTCATAATTCAAACTCTCTCTCCTTAATCAATCCCACCATTTTTTTCATAATCCAAGCTTTTTCATTTCCCCACCATTTTCATATCCAAGCTTTTTCATTTCTCCACCATTTTCATAGTCCAAACCCTCTCTCCTTAATCAATCCCACCATTTTCATAATCCAAGCTTTTCATTTCCCCACCATTTTCATAATCTCAACCCATTCTAACCCGTTTGTAAACCAAATAATCACACTCTCAACTGCATTTCAACTGTTGCACCTCACATGTGCACCTTACTATTGCACTTTGTAGTTGCATCCTATAGTTGCATTTTTTTCCCACTTGCACTTCAGCATGCAGTCGTCCCTGTGTTGTGTTGCATTGCATTACTTTCAACAAAAATGATATGCTTCAGTATCATTTTACCTAAATTGTGTTCTGTTCGTAGTTGGAAATCGCAGTATCATTTTACGCTCTGTTGAATGAAATTCAGTTTATTTAGGTATCGCATTTCATTGCTGCATTTTCACATGTGCATTTCACACTTGCATTTTGATCTTGCATTTTGCAGTTGCATTTTAGAGTTGCATTAAAGCTACAATTGTGTTCCATGTTCATTGTGTTGATTTTACCCGGCTTCACAGTAATGTTTTCAGTATGATCTAACAAATGCAATTACAAATTACAAATTGATTTCCTTGTACCAGGCTTTGCAGTAATCAAATTACAAATTATGATCTAACAAATGCAATCAAAATGCATTAATAAAAAACAAATTACAAATTAATTTCACGCTACACCAGATCCGGATCCTAAAACATATGACAAGTGTACAAGACACATTACATGCATGAATGAATGAGCCATATTGATCGATCATGCTGATGCACTTCCTAAGGTGGCAACCATAGCAAGAAGAACACCTGCGTAAACAAACAAACATTAAAAATCTCAGCTTTACGAACAAACAACATAATACACATTAGGTAACCATGAAAGCAATAATCAATAAACATCAGAGTAATAGTCAAAAGATTGAGAAAGGGGTAATGATCAAATCAATGAAACAAAATGCAATTATATACACAATTTCATACAAACAGATAACCATGAATGCAACACCAAAATGCAACATCAAAATGCAACACCAAAATGCAACATCAAAATGCAACACCAAAATGCAACAACAAAATGCAACAATAAAATGCAAAACTTAAATGCACGAGCTAATGTTACAAACCAATCAACAAGGAAAATCTCAGACAGTGGCAAACATTCAACTCAAAAACGAAAGTCTCAAGTTCAATTCTTCACAACCTTCTCCTCTGATTAAGCAACAACCCAAATTCAATTTTTAACCCTAAATCACCAAAGGCCCGATTTTTAAGCAACAACCGACACCAGCACACTCATAACAATAAAACCCAAATCACCAAACCTGAGGTACAAATCATCATCTGAATAACAGCCCCATAAAAATCGAATCTTTTCATCATCCATCCATCCAAAACAACATCAAAATCCCAAGAAACCCGAAACCAACCATATCAAAAGACTAATCAACGAAACAAACACCACCAAACCCAGAAAATCAAAAAGATTAAGTCCCAACAAACATACCAAAAAGGGATAACCGCCACCGGATCTGCAAATCGGCCTGCGACTCCAAATCTAGAGTTTCGTCACTAGATCTCCATCTCCATATCTACCATCTCGAGTGGATTCAGATCCAGATCCAAATCCAAATCATCTCAGCAAAGCAGCAAAATCATTCAAAATCAAAACCCCCAATCCGGCCTCAAATCCCTAACCCATTCACTCAACTCAGCCTCCCTCTTGGTTTCGATTTCCTCTCTCAGCCTCTCCTCCGCTGCGTCTCGAGATGGGTTTCAAAGTGAGGAATTAGGTGAGAAGGTGAGAAGGTGAGAGGTGAGAGGGTGAGAGGTGAGAAGGTGAGAGACTGACACAAAGACCTAACTACCCTCACCACATTAACCCCCAATTCATTCCTAACCAAACTAATTTTTAACCCCTATGACATGTG
>QZGG01001681.1:0-56520 GCA_006409495.1 Sedum album
TTCGTACTTTTCAAACCTATTTTCTGCATTTCTGACACCTGAAAAAGCCTATTGGAAAAGGACTTCACAATCTAGCCAATTGCAGAGCCGTTCAATTCCTTGTCTCGGTTTAATTATTCAGCTGCCATTATCATCACGTGATGGGGGAGGAAGGAGGATATGGTGTGTTGTTAGGATATTGATCACCAGAGCAGAACAATTAATGTGTAGTATTCTACTGGGCTGACCAAACATTTGGACTGTAGTTTCCATTATTTCTTGCTCCAGATAGATTATAGATATTGAGTTGTATGGATTTTGGTTGTCTCATTAATTTGGGTTCCTTGTTTGTTGCTTGGTGTGTTTTAGGATACAAGTGGGTGGCCATATCAGCTGTTGTCAGTCGCTTGCCTGTCATTAGCGGCAAAGATGGAGGAACTGCTGGTTCCTTCTCTTATTGATCTTCAGGTAAGACCACATTGCATGGAGTGTGTGAAATGGGATTGCAGTGGACTTGTGTGTTAGTTCTGTGTTTGAATTTTGAACTCAATGCGCGTATGCTGATGAGTTTGTGCTGTCTTATAGATGGAAGGAGTAGTTGTAAGCATATATTTGAACCCAAGACTGTTCAGAGGATGGAGCTTCTTGTGCTTGGTGTATTGGAATGGAGAATGCGACTGATAACCCCATATAATTTTTTAGCTTTGTTTGCTTACAAGCTGGATCCTACTGGAAGATACTGCAGATTTCTTGTTTTGCAGGCCAGTGATACTATCTTAGCAGCTGTTTCAGGTTAATTATCACTTCTGCATATTATCATGGATAAAATGTGCGTTAAATGTAGTACTCCATCTTGAGTGTTAAATACATTTCGACAGATGCAGCGATTTTCCAGTACAGACCGTCATGCATTGCAGCTGCTGCACTGCTTTGCATTGCCAGAAATATTCAAACCCTTGCCCATGTGGAATCAGAAATCGCTGAGACCTGGTGCGAGGGATTAAGCACGGTGAGCTCTTAAGGCATCTTGATCTGTTTATTTAACATATAAAATGAGTTTCTAAATATCTTTTTATTCATATATCAGGTGAAGATTACTAATTGCTGCAGTATACTAAACAGCATTGTGTTAAATATGTGGCCAATGCAAGTGGGAAATCCTACCGGACCTCCACTCGAGCTCCACATCCAGTGAATCCTCAGGCTCATCATCCACCTCATTGAAAAGGAGAAAGCTATGCAACCAAATAAGGCATGCATTTAAAAAACAAAAAACTTCAAAGTGAAATTTAAAAGGAGATTGATCATTTTCCCGAGTCAACCAATTTTTGTGGGGAATTTGGTCATATTCCGTTATATTGGCGCGGGAGGCTGATGTAAAGCAATTAAAGCATGTAAAGCCAGACTATAAGTGGTTTTCAATTATTGTTGTGCTATGAGGAGGAGATCAGTTCCTTGGTGGTGGGGGGCGATGGAGCGTCCATCTCAATTATGTAAGAAATGACTTGTTCATCAACGATTTGTTGAATGGACAAGAACTGAGCTGTTGCAGATATTCAGTATATGTTGCTTTATGGGGGCATCCTAGTGGGACATGCACCCTTCAAAGTTTTCCTCTGATCTAAATCAGGGAGACCCAGTCCAGATGAATATATATAGATGATGTACTCATCCTTACGGTTTTGTGATACCGTTCATGTCGTTGGTTGTGTTATAACTTTCTGCTTTGAAGTATAGCTGAATGCACTTTGATTTAACGCTTGGAGGAGCGCAAATGCGTCACAAGCTTCAAAATATAGGAGGCAGATTCATCTTTATGTTTAGTAGTATCACCTTCATTGTTGCACATGATCATACTAATTACTACTCCCTCCGTCCCATTTTGTTTGTTCAAAAGCATAAAATACACGGTAATTAAGGTAGAAAGAGAGTATGAAATGTGTGGTTGAGAATATATGATTAATAAATAAATGAGTAAAAAAATAGAATGTGTGGTGGAGAATGAAGGAAAGTGGACAAATTTAAGGAGACAACCAAAATGGAAAGTGCACAAACATTATGAGACAGATGGAGTACTAACTATGTTGCACTTTTTTCCTTCTTTTTTGACTTTATAATTATGTATTCTTGTAACTGATGGCATTGGCATGCACATTTGACAGCGACTTAGTCTCCCAGATCACTCTAATTTAAAATCTCACATGCCTTGTTTTTTTCAATCATTAAGAAATACTGTTTGGGCTAAGAGATTGTAGCCCGTTAGATGATTGAAGCCCATCTACAGGTTCACATTCATCGGTTCTTGCGAACCTTTTAATAACGTCGCTGTATTTATTTAAATACACAAGAAATTGGTAGAAAAAAGGAAAACAGATTTGCAGTTTCTTGGCATCGGCGAAATCATCAGTCGTAGGCACCCACAAAGATCCTGCGGTTGTAAGTGCCTCATTTCTTTAAATGGTCTTCTCAGTTTAATTTGTTTCGGCGTGATTAAGTGTTGTGGATAAATAATGCATCTCAACTGTTTGATGAAATTACCTGACAATCATCAATATGTTGCTTCAGTTTTAAACATGGGTATCAATTGTTTCAGTATTTTTTTAAATAAACATTCTTTAGCATGTTATGGTGAGGAATTGTAAATTGTATGTTTTCTACTTGACTGGATTGATGACTCTGTGTCTCTGTCACATTTTTTCACTTTAGTATTTAACAATGCTGAAGGCTCTATTTTTACCAGTGTGCGTGTCGAATTTAGAGTGACTTGCTGTTTGAGGACTTCCTCTGTATTGCCCCTGATATGGAAATGCATATCATTTTATGCTTTGCCCGTGATATGGTTAAATTTCTTTAATTTGGGGGATCATCAAGTATTGGGTTGTGTACTAATTATGTGCAGGTGAGTGGATATTTCAGTATGGTGGATAATGGTAAGGGAGAGCAAAATGAGCTGGCTGAGTTACTGAATGAGCTTTTCGCCTGTGTGTCCACTGTTATTAAAGGTGATCTACATCTACATGGCCCAAAGAACTAGTAACAGAGAAATATTTTTTACTGCATGTTTTGCTTTTGTTAGAGCACTTTTGGAATGTTGATCTGAGTGTTTATCAATGAAGCCCATAACTTGGGTGTTGTGGGCTGTGGTTTCAAACTTTGACTGTGAATATCTAAGATCTGATGTGGAATACTTTTGTTGCATGAGCTACTTTCTGCTGGCTTCAGGTGGATGAAGAAATAACGCTTGAAGTGTCTTAATCAGTCTAAAAAGGATGTTGCTTGACTGAATGCGTTTTAATTATATCTACCAGCGAACAAATGGGGGAAACTCAGGGTTGAACGATTTTTTATCTAAAAATTACTGATCGATTCGTCACTGTCATTAAGCATGTATTATTGTTGCAATAGCTTTAGGGTAGCGCCTACATTTGATGCTTATTTTTGAATTTCATTGCTCGTTTGTTATATTTGGAGGTACTTATTGATCAAACTGTTAAAAAATAGTATCAGTGAGATGTCTCCCTCTTTTCATGTGTGTCAGGTGGCTTCAGGCAGCCGCTTTGCCAATGCGGAAGAAGTACCTATGGTATAACATGGTATTCTCTTAAAGCTAGTGAAAGGAAAACCTGCAATGAATGATCATGGTAAATTCGACTCCAGCCCCCAGCAACTATTTTATTTCTCACATCACAACGACTGCTCATAAGTTATATAACTAAAGTAGTAAGTCGAGGATTCCACATTTTGATTTGTATAGGAAAAACACATTTCATCTTGATATTTGTCAGTATATATACTAGTATACATTCTGATAAATATTACTAGGAATATTTATTTGCTTTTACTAATGTGAATCATCTTTATAGCTTCTAGTTGGTGGCATATACAACACAAGAACATGTAGAAGCATCACATCAGCTACCACACATGGGATTATATCTTTGCCCATGAGCATCTTTACTTTGCGCCTAATCAGTCTCACTTTAGCATAACACAAAGCATGATTAGACTGGATAAGATATGCTCAGAGCATAATTTGGGCATTATTTTGCAACATGACATTAATTTAGTCCTATATAATTATATACTTCATACTTTTGTAATAGCACAAATTCTGATATACGTTAAAATCTTCTGTTTCCTGCTTTTTGCTCATTGACTCGCTGTCTAATTTTACTGGTGATTTATTACTCACTATGGAGGTCTTTTGACATAACAGAATAATCATTTTGCTGCTCTGCAAGTGAATTATCTGGTTTGCACCGGACTGCATTATTGATACAAATGTTTGAATACGAGAGGTCTCGAATCAGACGGGAGAGTTGGGGACAAGTGACTGAGGCATATCAGTATCCTCCATTTTTCCAATGCTAAATCATTTTGCAAATTTTCTGCCCCATGCTTTAGAAAAAAGGATATTTCATTTCCGAATTATTGTTTTGTTATTCAACTAGTTGGGATTCTAATCATTCACCCCTTGCAGGTTAGGAAATCTCCCTCTGGCAGCACAACTGATATCTGATCATATTAGCTCATATGTTCACATTTCTTGCCTGGGGGCATCAGGTGGAAGCAGGACAAAATAAAAAGTCAGTCACCCCTGCCTAACGCAAACAGTTATGAGCTGCAGAAATATGGAGGCTGCAGGTAAATTGATTGATAGAGATATAAAATAGATTGAGGACCACCAGATCTCCAATTCCAGGACCGCATGTATCTTATTAGGTGTTCTGTAAGGGACATCTTCAGTTTGGCTCAGAAAATATCCTTGATGGAATTTGGATATGACAGTATGCAAAGGGGTGCGGAATTAACATTTATTCACACTTTGGGAAAAAGTGACATATTTTACTGAATTTAGTGCTTTGTTAAGGGCAAGGGGGACCAAAACAGAAAGACCTCCCAGTAAGGTGTGCAAGCAGTTGTAATCAAAGCATGTGAGAGGTATTCCGGGAAAATACAAAATTCTAAAATTCAGACCGATGGGAAGAACTTATTGAGATTGAATGGCAGTGAGTAGAATTCCTCACTTCTCGTATCAGTCTTGAATGACTTGAACTTGTCCCAGAAATGCATGCCTCGATCTTTCCTCGTTGCAGTATCCTTCTTCTTCAGCGTAACATCAAGGTATATGCCAGCAAGCCAGCCACAAATGCCTCGGACGAGAATGGCACATTAATCATATCATTGAACTGGCATGAAATTTCCTGGGTAAGCTATAGCCTATAACAACAGGTGCAGTATATTGAACAAAGGTGAAGTGTCAGCTTACCCATCTTGCGCCTGTATGGACTGGTCCATATTGGTTAATGGCTGTGTACTCGTTGAAGTACTGGGGTATAGACAATCCCATAAATATGGAGAAGCCTAAGATGAACTTCACTCTGAAGCTGTTCAGATTACAGAATTGAAGATAGGTCAGACCTCCTGAACCTGTATTGCATCAACCAAGACAAACAGGGAGTACTTTATCAGTGATCAAGATTTTTTGGAGCAGTAGACTGCCTTCTACAAATTGATCAGAACTTACCAACATATGCAAAGAACAAGCAGTACAATGCAGCTACTATAGGTGCCGGTATTGATGCAAAAACCGCTCCAAATTTGCCTGACATTATATAGTGTTTTTTGGGATGACATGCTTATGAAGTGTGAATGGACACAGAATGGTGTTTGGTAAAGTACCAAGTATGGAGAAGAATATCATGAACCCTGCTGAAATTTGCACTACCCTTCTGCTGCCTACTCTAGTCAGTGCTAAGAGACCAGCATTTTCTCTTCAAGAAACAAAGAACTCATTTCAGTTTGAGTTTGCAATATGGAAATGGCATTTCAGTGAGTGCAGTTTCAAGTGTCTTACACAGATACAGTTGATCCAATGCCTGTTCCAAACAGTCCGGAGATCAGGATACCAAGTCCCTGAAGTCATATATGCAAGTCAGAAAAAGAGGCATAATCGTCATTCTGTGGGCTTTAGTTTATGAATATCCTTCTCTACTTATTACCTGCCATCCAACGCCGCGGCTGAGTATTGAAGGTGGAATTGGAGTTGCACTGGCATATCTTGACACAGCAATAAACACGCCAGTGGACTGTCAAGATACACCTAGATTATTAGACGGAGACTTAAAAACAGAATGTACATTATGAGATGTTCCACAGTTCATGAAGCTGATAGCTCAGACAAACCTCCACAAGAGAGACGAAGGAAACTGCCATCATAGAAAAGGCTTCTCCAGCGTCAAATGTGGGAGCTCCCCACTGAAATGGGTATGGGATCCTTATCCTGTCAAGTGTGCCAAAAGATGGCGTATAAGTAAAGGAACAAGCTATAAAGATCATAGATAACTGATCTTTCTTTTTCTTCCAACCAAGGTGCAGCGCCTATAATGCCAGAACGGTCTGTCCTGCAGGTGATCTGAGTTTGGATCGGTCTATGTTTATAGGCTCCTCCCACGGTAAGGAGGTGAGCATAGGTCCATACGATGATCACGGAGAAGAAAATCACAGCAAAGCGGTCAAACACATGCCTCTCTGATTTCATTATATGAGGAATGTACTGCAGAGTCACAGTTAGAAACATGGTATCAGACATCGATGGCCCTTCCAAACAGAATCATTTAAAAGTTAAGAAATGATAGAATGTGTCTATCATTATCACCTGTGAAAAGAGCAGTAGCATGATAACCTCAGGCAGTCCGATCTCGATGCATTTTGAGAGCTTCACATTCAAATATAAATAGAATGATTGATTTCAGAGGTGCTGCGACAGAAAACATAGAAGCTGAAAGTGATAATATAGTTAAACATACCACAGGGAAACCGAGCTCATACAGTCCAAAGCCGCTGAGGGCCACGAGTGGAGCAACTGAGAGAGGGCTAAGGAGTCTAGAAAAAGTAGTAAGCAAAGAGAATGCATCACTGCTCTTACTTCTGATCTACCAGTGACATATTCTTTGGAGATTTAAGTGCACAAATAATACAGCTTTTGAAATATTACCTTGCAACATTGCGCCAAAGGCCGCTGAAGCCAAGTACAATTTGAAGGGTGGATGCGATGATCATGGCTCCTTGGGTACCTCGCATGATCCTCTCAAATTTCTGCAAATTCATCACTGAATCAGTAATACGATAAGATAACTGAGTTTCAGTTCTGTGTGTTTACACATGCAATTGTTACAAAGCAACGAACCTCTGCAGGATCAACAATGTCATGGTATCTCCTAGCCAAGATGATTGAAATGATGGAGGGAACAAATGTATATGATGCTCCGATGACAGCTGGTAATCTTGTTCCAAATAGTGTTTGAAACAGTGTGTTGATTCCCGCCACAAAGAGAACGGTCTGGATCATCTTTGCTTTCTCTTCCTATGGAAAGAGGACAGAATATTTCAAAATAAAAGCTCATGCTTTAGTGCCACTTTTTATTCAGATACAATGATAATTAGGAGCGTGCATCCTGATTCAAGTGATGAATGACACAGGTATAGGCTTACATTTCCTCCGCCCATTTGTGGGGCAAGGTAAGTAGGGATGGCAACTGTTGTACCAAGCATCACTATATAGTGCTGAAAGCCCAGAAGAATGGCCTCAGCTGCAGCAGGAAAAGATTTCATCAGAAAATAGAGCCTGAGCTTAAATTCTACAATGAACAATTATCAAGTTCAAGGAATCGTGTAGTTTCACCGATGAGCCAGAAATAGCTATGAAAACTGAATGCCTTTATAAAGGAGAAATGAAGGACAGAAAATCTGTATTAACGTACGCCAAGGGGGAGGACTTGTAATGCAATACGAAACGTTTGGCAGCTGATCCTTGACTGGATGAGGCTGGTTCTCATCTTGTTTCGGTGCTGGAGCTGCTCCACCTCCTTCTCCGGCCATGATAAATAAGACAGGATGAAGCTACCTGATGAAAATAAGCTGGCAACAGTTTTAGTCACACACAAATCATCAATTAACCAGAACTGGCCGAGTAAATGCGGTTTGCGAAATGAAGTCTGAAAGTGAAACAAATGGAAAACGAAGAGCTAAAGCTGAGGAGTCTAAAGGAGAAAGGAGCGTCCAGAACTTATATGGGACCAAAGTCCAAACACAGTTCTAAAATGTCTTAGAACAGAATCTCTTTGAGATTTACTTGAGCCTCAAACATATGGATATTTCAAATGTTTTTTTTGAAAAAGATCACAGCTTCGTAGGACCCATTTTATGAAGCTTCTTTACTTCTACAATGGAGTAAAGATAAAGCTAACAAGCATCTCCAGAATGACACACAGGTACACACTCTTTATTAACCATTTCCCTCTTTACTAATGTTCTGTTCACAGCTTTTTATTTGATTTATTTGAGGAGAACTTATTCCTTTCAACACTCATCAGCATATCTTACTGAGCTTGACTTGATCAGGTTGGATTCAAATATGAGACTAACTTGATTTCAGGCTTGATACAGCTTCCACTGGAGCTCTGTTGAGAGATGTTGGATACCACTGGTGCATAGAATCTCTCCTCGCAGGGGGGCTATTAAGCTTAGTTCAAAAGAATCAGCTGAACAACTTCAAATCATATGTCCAGGTAGCACCGGCATATTTCAGATTCAGCGTTTTGATGAAAGTGCCGGACTTGGCAAAAAATTCTGAAGTTCTGGACGCTTTGTACTTATTTACGTAACAAGGACAACTCGAAAGCTTGTATAAATAGATGTATTAAGTGATCAAGTAGAACCCTACATTACAAGAAATTCTAACTGTAATGCAGAAGATTGATTACTTGGCACACATTTATTTAAAGTGACTTATATAAGAGCTTTTAGGACAGTCTTGGCTGACTTGGATTTTCAAGCTTGGGCCTTGAGATGGTACTCTTCAATGTCTTTAAAGGTCTTGACAGCAAACTCCTTGATCATGATTGGCTCATTTGGATCCTCAACCAACTTCTCATAGTCACAAGTCCATTTCACCAAGCTTCCCTCCCCCTTTGGCTCCACATAGATGTGGCACTTGTAGGACTTGTAAAACTTCATAAGATCCCCGTCGATGACACTGTATGTTACTGTCTTTTTCTCATCATCCACAGCCTCGATCTTCTCCTTGGACACGGCAAACGGGTTCCCTGGTACACATTCCACATCACATTTAACAAACATTACATAAATTTGTCATGTGGGATGTAAATGGTATATGTTAAATGTACCTTCGGAGAAAGTGAGGAGGCGGACTGAGCCAGCATTTTTGCCATCGCCTTCAAGGACTTCAATGGTCTTGTAAAGCTCAGGAAAAGCCTTGGGGAAGACGGTCACCGAGTTCCTCAAAGTGTCCCATAGCTTTTCAGGCGAGATCTTGACCTCCACATCAACTTCCATCTGCTGAGACATTTTCAGTTACTTGGGTTTCAAGAAATGATCTAAAGCCAACCAAGAGACTTAATAAACTCAGGTAAGCTAGCAAGATCTGGATGAGGACTATAGACCAGTAGCTCAAGGCATTTTATAGTGCAAAAAGATCAGAATAACTTAGCGACAAAGTTGGTTGAAGCCATTAAATTCAATCTGAAACTGCTTCGCCATTTCTGCCACCCCACCCATCGAATTTAAATCCCAAGAGCCTTCAACCTAGAGGCCTCATGTACTTGTTAAACTTATCATCAACATTAAACATTTCAAACTTGGACACTGGCAGGCAATACTGCAACAATTCAAGTGTGCAACTTAGATACTCTGCAATGTAAAACACTACGCATATACAAAAATAACATCACTTTACTGAAAACAAATAAGATCACTCAAAGTAAATTTCGGAAAGAAATCTCATGACCTAGCGATAATTGGTTGAAAACAAAGCCAGCTGAAAAGGCGACCAATTAATGTTTATATCCATATCAACCTACATTACCTTGGAGAAGCTCCAAGTACCACCAAATGAGACCAGGTCAAATGGATAAATTGGGGTTCATACACATGAGGCTTTTTTTGTCAAGAGGCTGGCCAGTCGAATAAATGAGCACATTAAATTCAAGCACAAAATATGTATGGATAGTAGGTGCAACTTATGGTTGGAAAATCTGAGACTAATTATCAGAAAAACATTTTAGCTTTATGAAACCGAAAATATAGGTTATAGAAATCAAGCTCTGCTCGTCATAAAATAAAACGGATATCGGTATATTGCTTCTCAGTTTTAATACATGTGTACCTGTGCGAGTCGAGCAATCACCCACCTAGAAAGATTGTAATCAGGATATGCCCATCTTTTGTTGAAAAATATTCCCAAATATCCCAGTAAATAACCTTCAACTCATGTCATGTGCAAGCTTGGTTGAAATGCAGCTCGAGATCATTTATATACCTTCAAACCATTATACTGTACGGTATACAACGATGTTCCCTAATAATTTACACTGCAAAATGTTTACTCAGCTCATTCACACGTCGTATATCATACCAACCTCCAAAGTCGAAGAATGAGGCACATTTAGAGGATAAGCCGGTCCTCTTGAGTTCCTTCTTAGGAAATCATAGCCATAGTTGATTGTGATTTTCTTTAAGAAGCTTGAACCTTTCTGGGCCTCACGTAAGAGTTTCCCATTATATATGCCACACCTGCTTCTCTAGCTTCCATCAGCTCATGAAGCTCTTCCTGTGCGCTTCTGTCTATTTTTGGACTCTCTGGTAGGATGAATCGCACCCTTTTCTTTCTTGGTTGAGTTGTGACTGTAGCTAGTGGGGGTGAGAGTATTTCATTAGGAGCGATGGGTTGGCTTGGGATAGGGTGTTGATTCTGCCGTCTGGGTCTTCACATAATTGGATGTGCCCTGTGCTAGATGAACATGTTCCAACCACGGTCATACTTCGTCATCCTTGCTGGCGTCTTGTTTTGGCAAATCTGAGTCTTCTTTGCCTGAACGGATAAACTCAGCTATGCTGCACACTAAATCATTCTCAAACTCTGTGTCATCCTTATGCACATCTCGGTATCCATATCTGACAATGCACCGGTAAATTCTATACTCTTTTGGACCAATGCGACCCACTAGAAACCTCTCTTCAGGTTTCACATGCGGGACAGGAACAGACTTAATGCAGATGAAGACTAGTACCTGGTGAAAAGCTGGAAGGTTGGTCACAAAATGGGAGAAAATTGCTGGAATTCCGGAGACAAGTTCAGTGTGTATCAGACCGATCCCACGCACTCGGACGATCCCTAGACTTGATCCCAAACTGAGTACCCAGTTTATTGACACCTTGTTTTGGACATCAAACTCATATTTCTTGACAGTCCCATAATGCCACACATACATGATGACGAGGAGAGTGCAAGCAAGTGCTATCGGGACCCAGGCTCCTTCGAGGAACTTAACGAGAGAAGCACAGAAAAACAGTGCTTCGATTGTCCCAAATAAGAAAACAAACCCAATTGCTAAGAAAAGGCTTCTTTCCCAAACCAAGACGATGACTAATGACATAAGGCATGTCGTCACCAGCATAACAGTAATAACAGCAAGACCTGTTTCACGAAATATAACCATTTGAGGCACAGTTCAAAATCGTAACTGAATGCGTAACACTTTGGTATTGGTACTGTTCATTTTACCGCACCTGAAGCATTTCCCAAGCGCCTTGTATCTTGAAAACCGATTGTAACAGCAAGACACAATATCATCAAGAACCAGTTGATCTCGGGAATATATATTTGTCCGTGAATTTTTGAAGATGTGTGGACTATTTTAACTCTAGGGAAGCAACCCAATGAAGAACATTGCTTGATGATAGAGAAAGTGCCAGTGATTATAGCTTGGCTTCCAGCAACAGCGGCAAGTATTGCTATCACCAATACTGGCCATCTTAAGTTCTCTGCAATGTCAAAATGGAGCAAATTTTAACTACTGCAACATTCAAGACTAGTTCAGATGGCGCATAATATATAGTTTACCTGGTACATAGATAGATAGAACCCTATATTCTTTCGGTTTTCTATATACATGATGTGAGAGATACGCAGCTTGGCCCATGTACGCAAGAATCAGAGATGGATACACTAGAGAAGTGAAAGCAATCTGCATTACAATTGAAAGTCTCAACACAAGCATGGTGACCTTCCAAGCGGATTTAGTGCCAGAAAAAAATGAAAATAAAACTAGTATTTATGACAATGAATCTCAGGGTTAAATCTTTGAACATTGAAACTGATGAATCATTCCAGAAGAAAACACATATTATTATCTACCAATTATACTAGCAAAGTGTCAATATGAACATCGAACAAGAAATCTTGAGGTATTGCTAGAAGTATAACCTTAATAGACAACTGTGAGAAGTGCCCAAGATCCGCAAACATAGCTTCAGAACCTGAAGATAACAAATCAGAATTTTCACTTTTATGGCTTTGGAAGTGATTTGTAAACGGAACATGGAATTATTAGCTTCAGAAGATCAAACCTGTTATGCACAAAAGGATCCCACCCAATGAAAGCCAACCACTCCCCTGAGTTTTCTTTAAGAACTTCCACATGTAATAAGGAGAAAGGGCTTTGTATATATGACGATTCCAGTGGAAAATGTTGTACAGGCCAATAGCACTAATGCATATAAGCCACACCAGAATGATAGGAGCAAACAGGTGCCCAACCCTATGAGTTCCATAATGTTGGAGGGCAAACAGGCCTATTAATATGATGCACGCAGCTGGAAGCTCCACGTCTGCAATGACATTTTAAAACATGAACAAAATGTTTAACTAGGCAGGCCAACAGCTTTCATTCCATGATGGACTATTGTCAATATCATTCACGTTAAACATGAGTCAGCTGAAATTTCCACAATTCATCTCTAAGAAACTATATATCTTGCTAGTAGTCTTAAAGAATATAAGAGGACGTGTGCAATTCAAAACATTATGTAAGTAACGAGAAAATAGTATAAACCATTTGGGATGACCTTTTCATCAACGTAATCAGGGCTACATCTACTCACAAATAATTAACAAATAATAGAATTTTTTGCAAATTCAAGACTACCTGGTCAAAACCATGTATTGACTAAACAACTAGAGAGGAACCGGTGTATCAAACTCGGAATTTAAAACTATTTTGTTTCATTAAAGTCTAGTAAATTGTGTTGTCAACTTTTACAAGTTATTACGAGTTCATCCAAATTGGGAAATGAATCATCAGTTTTTAGATGCAAGTCTTTGTTACTTATCACACACAATTTTCAAGAAAATGCCAACTGTGATTCTTTTTATATGCTTAACGCGTGGAGCTTTCAGACACATAACTGAATTTCTTACCAAACTTGCACAGCAAAATACCAGAAATTAGTAAATGAACAAGATATTTCTCAATGCAGCGGCAATGGCAAATTTTAGTAACAAATCATTAATCAATGAACAAATCCCATGAACAAGTCAACTCACAGTTGACCTCATACTGAAGAATTCTAACTCTGGACTCCAACCTTATGAGCTTAAGTATAGAATCTTACATTTGTGGTGCTCCTTAGCCATCGAAAGCTCCAAACCAGACACAGCAGAGAAAACTGCAAATGAGAAATCGACTTCTTGAAATTTATATCTAAAGTTAAAGACAATCTCTTAGCAACTTGAGGATTCGAAACAAATATGAAAAGAAGCAAGATATTCAATCAATTTTCCAAATGTAGTCAGTAATGTAAATAGATTCAAAAATCAGACCTGAAATAGCAGGTGTAAGAACACCATCGCCAATAACCATACAAGTCCCTAACAAAGCCAGACCGAGCAAAAACCTTTGCAGCACCTTGTGCTTCTCAAGAGTTGATTTCAGTCCCAACCTTACACCCTTTTTCGAGTCTGATACAAATCTATCCTTCTTATACTCAGACAAGTCCTGATCAGCCATCTGAGAATTAGGCAGTGAGCTAACTCGTGCATGTCGACACAACAACGAATAGAGAGCAAAAGTCCCACCTTCACCATTATCACCAGCTTTCAAAACTATAAATACATACTTCAACAAAGGCACGAGAGTAAGCGTCCAGAAAATGAACGACATAACCCCATAAATCTCCTCATTAGTCTCTGAGTGCTGTATATCCTCAGCAAAGGTACTCTTAAACACATACAAGGGCGAAATACTCAAATCCCCATACACAACACCCAAACTCTGATAAGCCAATGTCAGGACAGCTCTCCATGATTCCTCCTCCTTCCTCTACCACCACATCAAACACAATAACAATTACAAAAGGTTGAAACTTGATCACAATATTCATCTGGGCATTCCCAAAAAACCTCAAAAACACCGTAAATCATCTCACCTTTGATTGTTTTGCTGTACCTCCTGTCTCCAGATCCATCTCTCGCCAACTCAATAAACCCTAAAACCCCAATCTCATAGCAAAACTCAAGACAAGACACCACGATAAAAAAATCCTAAAACAGGCACAAAGTTACAAATGCGCACGTCGGCAGGACGGTTCAACAACCGCCAATTGGAAAACAAATGAAATCTGAGGTGGCAAAAACTGAGCTTTCTTGTAGAGTTAAGAGTAGTTGTTGAGACTCGTATAAACAAATGGCTTCACTCCAAACTTCCGTAACCGATTTTTCAATTAAATACGTTTACTTTTCTTTGTTTAAATCTGGAGGCCTCCTCGCTTGCAGTGTTCTCTTGTGTTTCTTCCGCAAGTTTTTTAAAGGCAGAAATGAGAAATAGCAAAACTCAAGACAAAGTTACTTGGAATGTTGGAGCGTTAGAAATGGAACGAGTTGGAAGTTGGGAGATTGGATCGGTTGCGATGTGCACGGATTTATGAATTTATGGAAATTGGGTTGATTTGATAGCTGCTCGCTTGATGTTGATGACGAGAATTAGACTTCGGACAAAGAGTTACTTATTGCTATTACAAAATGTGATTTTGATGTTTTTTCTATTAATTACTAAGTAATTGTCTATAAGAAAAGGACAGAGGGACGTTGTACATCATCTCAATCGCTAATTTTTAATTATTTAACAGTTATTATTGATAACTGTATCTTTCAACCATCCGTGTATTTTGCATATTCAACTATCTATTTAAATTAAAAATCAATTTAATTTCAAACGCTGAATTAATCAAAATCAAGGATTGAGATCATGTCCTCTCGTCTTACAAAAATTATATGTCGCCTCTCGAACCTAACTCATAATCTATATTTTTCATTAAAACTATGTCATTTTATATAAGTGTAAATAACTTTCAAACTGTAAATGAATGTGATCGGTTGCCTCTCCATTGAAATTATTTACCTTACATGCAAAAAATTTACACTGTTGTAATTGTTTATTTGCAACATGGTATTTAGACCTGTCAAACCGGATGGACGGGTGATAAATGGATGGACGGTAATGGACGGATGATAAACGGTTGTTATCCGTTTAATCCGTTAAACTTATATGGATTAAATGGACGGATTGTAAACGGATGACGGATTAATGAATAATCTATTTACCCGTTTACCAACCGTTTATCCGTTTTTCATCCATATCCATTAACCATCCGTTTATCCATTTATGAGATAATTGTAAATGAATGGTAATAGGATAATAAACGGATGGTAAATGGACACTAAATGGATAGTGGTTCATCCGTCAATCCATTTACCATCCGTTTATTAGACGGATGGTAAATGGATATGGTTCATCCGTTTCATCCATTTAATAAACGGATGGTAACGGATATGAATGACTTTAACCGTTTAACTAAACGGATTGTTAATGGATTGATTTAAATGGACGTATGATGGACATTAAACGGATATGAATGAATTTAACGGGTCTAATGGTATCTCATTTTTAGACTGATATAATCAAATGAACCGAACTAACTCGATATAAAATGAGGTAGGATTATTCGCAACATTTTTATTCGTTCGTGTGTGATACGATCCCATACTATGCCTTGAAACATATAATCATATTAGATTGATTTAGTCGTGATTTGCCAAATGTGTTGATAGTGATGATGATAGTGATCATGATATTGATAATTATGATGATATTAATGCATGCTTACTCATCATTTGTTCATAGTTATTGCTTACTCAGTAGTGTTTATATATACACAAAATGGCAGCTAGCAGTTAAACTACTTTTTTTAAAGGGATTATCGGAATTCACTCCTACTTTGAAATGGATGGTCTACCTTTCCACAACTTTTCAATTTGGAGAAACATCTTGCATCTTCTTCATAAAAATTCATCTTGATCCTACCACAGGATAATATTGTTTTTTCATAACAGAATTTTCAAGGTATTGCCTAACATATATATTATTCAAAATTCCATGATTCGGGTTAATTAATTACTATACCTAATAGTTCTAAGAACAATGCGAAAATTGAATAACTCTGCATTAGAAATGAAGCTTTTAATAAATGGGAACCTAATAATGGAACCATATGGACCACAGAGTGCAGTTCCTATGCTACCCACTTAAAATTGTAGCCAATAGATTTGTGCCACGTGCACAAATCTGTGTATAAAGTTTGGTGCATTTAATGCATGTGTGCAGATAGGACAAAAGTAGGTGCAGATAGGACAAAAAAAAATAAAGTGCAGATTGTGGACCGTTGGATCAAATGATCCAACGGTGTCACAAGTGGGTCTCAGAGTTCGCAAACAGTGCCCTGGGTCTCAAATGATCCTATCTCATGGACCACATTGAGTACAAATCAGACATTGACACATGAATGAAACTTTGTATTGGTTGTTACCACTTCTCTGACCAAGCTAAGATTACATCAAATGATTAGACCTCAAGTATGACCTCTAGCCTTCCTCAAATTTATGTTACATTCTTCATTTGAATTTTTTGTGTTTTAGTATTTTTCGATTTGAAACGTTTATGGGAAAAAATCTCATTGTAATTTTAAAGCAAAATAAATAAAGTTGGAGACATGAAAATAACTAATTAAGGATGCGCGAATGGTGGATGTTTTGTATCTCATCTTACTTGCTTTTCATATCGATCACCTTCTTGGCAAAAGATGGTAGGCAAAAGGCAGCAGAATGTATCTACAAAATTAAGTTAGTATAAGGCGGTGAGGGAGTCATTTTATATCGAAAAAATAATGGGTAGAGCAAATTGAAAAAGAATTAATCGGAAATGGGAGAAGTGATTTTATACCTCTGCATTGTAGAACTTTAGAGGTCTTGTTGATTGAGCACTCTCATTTGTGTCTATGGGGTTCACTGGATGCTTGAAATCCACAGTTGGGCTTTCAGTTGAGCATAGCATGAAACCAATTACACCACTGTGAAAAGATGAAGAATTAAGCTTTAGTAAACTTCTTAACGAATTAAAATGAACTGACATTTGAGTCTGGACAGTTGAGAAATACCTTGGGTAGGTAGGAACAGTTGTCCATGCATAATTGACGGAACCTTTAAATATTTCCCGGCAGTTTGATACAATATCTTCAATGATGTGCATGTGAAGCCATATACTTTCCGCCTGAGTGCACACAACTCCTCCAGGGCGGAGAGCCTTAGCAATAGATTCAAAAAAAGGCTTCTCGAAAAGCTCCTTAGCAGGGCCTGGTTATGCAGCAACAATAATTAGTAGAATGATTATGGATCATGGATGAAATTTAAAATGTTTAGTTTTGGATTACCTATAGGATCAGAAGAGTCTACTATGACAGCATCGTACGAGCCTTCTGGAACAGCCTTCAGAAATGCAACACCTGAAACATTGATTGATGTCTCAATCGCATATTCACATGTAGCAACAATAATTTTTTTATAGATTATGTAAAAATAGAGAACAGAAGGCAGGTACTGATATAATACCATCTCCAATGTGAAGATTAACTCGTGGGTCCTCATACCCAACAGCTACCTCAGGAAAAAACTTCCTCGAAACCTGAGGTGAACATAAAGATGTCAAATTCAATATCAGCTATGATGTAATACAGGAAGCGTATTTTGTTCAGCTCTACCATATGAAAAAGTAAAAACATTCTCTATATCAAAGGATGGCAAACCATGAGCACCTCTAACATAAGAAAAAAATACTTACATCAACTACCATATCGTCAATCTCACATATATCAATCTGCTCAATTGTTGGGTGCCGGGCAACTTCCCTTAGCACGCCACCATCACCTCCACCTATTACGAGAACCTGATACATAAACACAATGTGTATAAAACATATTGCCACATAGTTGCTCACACAAACGAATTAACCAAAGTACCAAACAGTCTTGCCAACATCAGAAATTAACAAAATGATATTTTTTGTCGTGTTATTTAAAGCACTAGCACACATTCTACAAATAGAGAGAATACAACGTAATAGCTTAAGATACAGCAGTGGTTTGTTGCTTAAAATATGAGGTCCCTCTTTTCGGGATCAAGGATGGAATATACTCGCTATAATTAAATATTGAATGACAACCATACCTTCTTAGGATTAGATATTGAGCAAAGTGGGAGATGGGCAATCATCTCTTGGTAAGCACACTCATCCCTTTCAGTGAGCTGAATAACTCCATCCAAGACAAGAACTTTTCCATACGTGGATGACTGCAAGTAAGAAAGAATGTGGATGATTCACTCCCCAGTCCTCAAGATATTACAATTACTAAACTACACATATCCAACAAACATGCGATACCTGAAAGACCATAACATTTTGGTAATCAGACTTGCCCTGGAACAATATCTTCTCTATTTTCAAAGAGTGCGCCTCTCCTGAACCAGACCAGTACAAACATAGACGGATCAAAATCAGAAACTTTCAAACATTTTTACACCTTAAGAGAAAAGTATAAATTTACAAGTATCTAAACCACGCACATAAGGGTATCAATCATAAACCATATAAAGTTGTTTATAGAAAAAAGTAACAACAATGGGTCAAAGACTCCATCTCCGCTGTAATTTTAGGGTGAACTATACCTTCAAGACCTTCGAACCATTTTTCTTTTGTAATTTAAGCAGTCAGCAGTTAAACCAAACATGCTCTACAAACTATAATTGAAAAAATAACATTGCAGAAAACAAAAATCCTCAGTATAGGTTCAACTAATTCAATTATAATTCAACTATAATTCAACTAATTGCATAAAAGTCACAAAAGGTTCGATTTTTTGGGAAAATTTACCAGGCCACATTGGGCTAATCTCAGAAAACCATCCAGGAATGACAGCAGAAACACCCTGCGGCAGGACCTTGTCATCCTCCATCGCCACACCGTTGGTACCCATTTCCATTTCCTCCTATATAAGCCTCTTAATCAACAGATGCTTTTAGGGGAAAAAGAGGTTGTGAAAGTTTGAATGAATACAGCAATTCCAGTCGGAGAGTGATGGGGTTTGTGTAACAGAGATTGGAAGATAAAAAGGTGAGATTTTTATAATGTGCTGATGATTGGGGTTAGGGTTTTTCTTTAAGTCGTTAATTTAATTATTTTCATGAAGTTGGTTTTTTAATTAAATTTTTTAGGAAAATCCTACACATTATTGTGTTAATAATCAATACATATTTATGTTGGAGAAATGATAAATTTGTGTTTCTAATTAGGGTTTTTTAGCGAAAACCACCCGTCCAATTCCCATTTTTTAACAAAACCACCCTCCCAAATTTTTTTTTGACTTAACCACCCACAAAATTAAAAACTATTAAATTCGACACCCAATTACTGTTCCGACGAGTTATTCCGGCAAATTGACATTGACTTCGTTAACTAATAATTAAATAATAATTTTTTAATTAATTAACCTAATATATTATTATTAGAAACCTAAACCCTAAATCAATCGTATCCCCAAATTAACCTATTCCCAATTTCGAAACTTCAACCCAAACACAAACCCAGAAACTCTGCAACCAAAATTTTACCCAAACACAAACCCAGAAAACTCCCAAATGAACGCGACCGCATTCTCGCCACTCTTCTCCTCCCACCCACATCTCCATCGCCGTCCTCCTCCATTTCACTACCCAACCAAACCCTCACAACAATTAGACAACGCTTCTCTTCGTTTTAACCTAACCAGTTTAACCCAATACGATGCCGTTTACAGTCATCATTCAGTCAGGTCTTCCATCGAACAGGTGGTGGGCAGCTTCGTTGAATTCTCAAAACCCTAATTGCAAACATCGCAAAACCAAAACCGCCCAATATAATTCTCCAAAAGAAACCAAATTTATCCGAAACTTACAACCAATTCGCCAACATAAGCATCAAATTGAAATCAGATCTGGAAAAAATCCCCAATTGCATAAACTAGGTTTTGAATCGGGAATTAAGTGGTTTTGGAGATGTCGGTTGAGTTAGTGTGTTATGTTAATGTTAATTAGTTTAATAAAATTTGATTAGGTTAATTAATTAAAAAAATATTATTTAATTATTAGTCAACGAAGTCAATGTCAATTTGCCGGAATAAATCGTCAGAACAGTAATTGGGTGTCGAATTTAATAGTTTTTAAATTAGTGGGTGGTTAAGTCAAAAAATTATTTGGGAGGGTGGTTTTGTTAAAAAATGGGTATTGGACGGGTGGTTTTCGCTAAAAAACCCTTCTAATTAACATGTTTTGCAATGAGCCTGATACAACAGTGGTGTACATAAGCATAATGAATGAAAGAATTGATATGTTCCAAGTTTGATGATCAGGGATTCTTCATCTTGATGCGCAGCTTCCGCGTAATCTGTGATGCTTTAGGGTGCACAGGTCTCTTGCTAGCATCACATTGTTCCATCTCAACCCAATTCATTACCTTGAGAAGCAAGGATTGTGGGACTTTTCGAACATCTCCATCCGAAGCCCCTTTTGCCTTCTTCATACCATTTTCTATGGCTTTTTCTAAAAACTCCATGAACCAGTTTCCAGCTTCGGTTTCAATCTGCCGTCCTAGATTAATCGTGTTGCTCAGGCAACCACTAGATCCTGTTCCTGAGGAGGGTTTCTTGTTTTCATCATTTTCACCGACTGTTTCGAGTGATAACTTCCCTAGTGGAGTGCTGGGAGCAGTAGCTCCAGGTTTCCTTTCCTTCAAAGTGGACCGTGTGTTCCTACTCACTTGTTCACTTCTTTCAGGGAATGCTGCAATTGATTTGTTTAGCTCTGATCTTCTTGTTGACAAATTGGAATCAGTGTTGTTCTTGTCAATGTTGTCGTGCATTGCATCTTCGTTACACTCCTTGCTTAGTTTGCGCTTGGTTATTCCAGTATGACTTTGAGAGATTTCAATGGCAGCTTGAATGGACACCATTTCATTCACTGACTGAACTAAATGGCTGTGGAACTCTAGAAAACCATCTAGACCCGCAGTGGGAGTATCCACTCTCGCCGTCTTTGTCAAGTTCGAAAACGTCCTGCACCACAATTTAAACCATAGTACTTCAGCATTCATACAATTCTCAAAACATACAAACAAAAATAGTTCTGATGTCAAAGAAACCCATGAATGTAAAATCGTACTTGAGGCATCGAACAATGGTTTCAGTAGCTGATGCATCTCTCAGTGCCTGCAGCGCAATCTTCTGTGCTGCCTCCCGCTGCTGCACTGCTTCCTGGTAACACAAAAACATCTTAAGATCACAAAATGCAAAGCTCAAGTCAGGTGATCAGTCACATTATTTAGAGAACTAAATCTACCTTGCTGATCAATGCCAGCTTTCCAGGCAAGTTCGTAGGAACACTAATGTTGGCAGCACAAGCCACAGCAGCAGCATTATTAAACTTCCGAGTCTCTGCAGGCTCACTAACTTGTCTTGGTTTCACAACACTAGCCACTGCATCTCCATCCATGTTTAGAACTCTCGCATTCCTCAAACTTGGCGGAGGCGTTGAGCTTTTTTTCTTCTGCTAACACGTTAATAAGCCATTAGACATACATACAATTCTACTAAAATTGTACACAGACAAAAACTAAATTTGAAGCTAAGGAAGAATGTACCTACAGCTGAATTAAGAGGAGTAATAGGCACTCTAGGCAACTCACGCTCACACACAACACTCTTGCTCCGCGGAAACCTCGAAGCGGACGAAGGCACGACACAGCTTTTCCTCATTGACCCAGGGCTATCAGACCCTCTACAACCCTCCCCAATCTTCCCTCCAACAGAAGAAGCTACAGAACACCTCACAGATGGAGAACTAGCCTTAATTCCTTTAACCATCGGCGACATTGCGATGGAAGCAAACTTAACTCCACGTTCTTTAACGGGTGTACATTGATCAAAGTCTAGGGGGACAGGCTTTATTGACATGTTTAAATCTCCACCAACCCCCCAAGAGCCTCTCCGTTTATGTTTCGAATTTGAAAAGTTGTTGTCAGGTTTTTCAAGTTTGTGGCCTCCTCTATCTCTTAAACCCATTAACGGTTCTGGTGTTCCGATCAAAGGATGTCGGCCGGGAAGAGGCTTGATTCCTTTCACAACTGGAACAGGGGAACCTGGCTCGAGTTTATCGACATACGCGAACTGACCCAGCTGCATCTTGTTGCTTAAAACAAGATCGTGTTGGTCGTGAGGAAGACTGACGTAGATGGAGTGAGATGAGTCCGAAACCTTGATGTAAAATCCATGGCTCGGCCAGAGATTCTTCTCGTCAAGATCTGCAGGGACGATGTCTGTAACTTGGAGTAGGGAGCTACGATGCTCGCCGGTCGGTTTGACGCCGGAATTCATGGCGTCAAGGAGTTTAAGTAGGATGCCTGGTGCTAGGGTAGCCATTGTTTTCGCAAGATTGAGAGAACCCCAGATCGACAAGATTGAATCTTTAGGTTAGAATTGAAGAGGGTGTTAAGAGATTTGCGAGATTGGATTGAATTGAATGAGTTCACGAGGGTGAGCGGCGGCAACGGTAAACTGGAGGAGGTAGGGAAGAGAATATGGATTTTAAATTGTTGCTGGCAATTTGGAACGTTGGAGGAGACGCAACGGTCGTAATTGTTGTGACCCGGTTCCGATCGGGTCGGGTTATGGTTTAATAGGTTAAGGTAGGTTAGGTAGGCTTGTTTTGGCAGAGTGATTAAAAGCAGAAGGTGAAAGGCACAATTTGTTCAAAGAGGACTTTATATAACATTTAAATGGGTTATATGAATTTTGAGTAAGTAGGAACTTTAACTTGGAGTTGAGAAACAGACTAGAGGTTAGGAAGGAAAGATAGCAGCTGAAATGAAAAATGATGCTTTGAAGATTTTATAAAGGGATGATTCACCTTATTACAGGGGTAATCTTCAAACAGTAGATGTAAATGTATTACTGAGAAGATACGCAATCCAAAGGTGTGTAACACTTTCTTGGTTAAGCTAGTCTTCTGGGTGGAATCAGATGAATACATTTTGTATTCCCTTAGTGAATCACCTCAAATAGGAGACCTGCGGTGATGAACATTGAAACTTATCAGGCAGATTACACAGCATTTGTAAAGCTCAATATTGACGTCATAAATACAAATGTATGCTTGAAGGTCATTCAAATTTGCTTGTAAGGTACTACTATCTTGCAATAAAAACTGTAGAGATAGCTGTTGATCCCCTCTACTTAAAGATAGGTCACAAGAAGATGTCCACACAAGACATTTACCAATTTTCATAATGCCACTATGATCTGCACCAAATTAAAGCAGCTCAACTCCTCAAGGAGAGTTCACCGTTACTCACTATGCTATCCTAGTCTCCACCTTAATTGCACATCAACTTACGGGTGCCTAAAGCTGATTCCACATAAACCATGTTGTTATTAACTGAGTGAGTGAGTTCACCTATTTATCATCAAAGCAAAGACCATAAAGTATAGGCACCTTAAAATCTAAAATTACTTAGCTTAACCAACTCACAATGCACTCCAAAGTCATACAAGTAGCAGACTGGGGAGAACTCAAAAATTTGTCATACCATAGTTGGCGCAACAATTTGATTTCACAAAACCAGAAACTGATACCAATCACAAACACCAGGTCCACAGCCCAACACTTGAAACTACCATAGAAAACGTGAAGGAAAACTGTGCACCCAGTCAACAACTCCATATCAACAATAGAAGATAAAAAAATTCACATGCATACCCTCGTACGAAAGAGTTAGCAATAGCACAATACATGGAAGAAATATCAATGTAACACAACCATCATCTCATTTCCAGAGTAACGAGTCAAACTAAGGTCTAAGAAGTATCATTTTCAAGAATGAAAGTAAACAAGACCATCGCGCACAAGAAAGAAAATTCATATTTACATGATACCTTCAGACAAAGAGCTCCAAGTGGCAGAAGATGATAGCAACGAGTTGAGCAATGCAGATGCAGTAACACTATGCAACGGCATCAACGATCGCAAACCACCGAGCTCAACCGGAGACCTATAACCAATCATTTCACAAATAAAAAACTCTAAACCCTGCCAATAATCACAAATCAAGATCCAATAATCATCCAACTGACAAACCTGGAAGGTTTAAGCCTCGGAAACGCAAATCTCGGAGCTGAAGCCGGCTTTACACAGCCGATTCCACCTCTCAATTTCGCCGCTGCAGAAGTCAACTGCACGGCTCGTACGGAACTCCTCGCCGCCATCGCCATCGTCGTCGCCGATCTCCAACTTCCGATCTTGCATGACCCTAAGCCCCAAACGAATGGCGCTTCTCTCATTGGGCCACGCATGTGAGAATGGGCCGGATTTAATGGGCCTAATCACCCGGCCCAAATTACTCGCATTGGGCCCAATTGACATTGTTTTGCATGGCTCTTAGCAAGTGAGTTTATTTCAACGTTAAAACATAGTACTGCAAGACAACCTTGCTTTATTTTGTGGCCAAAGTTATGATGATGATGTTGATGTTTGTCTTAAATTTTGAATTGAAATTTGAGAAAGGAGCAAACTGGTACAACACATGGGCCATGTGTAGTAAGTGAGCATCTTTAAGGGCAGGCGTCCCGGCTTTGTTAAAGCTCTGGCTATGATGTGTGGTACTCAGTTTTTAATAAATGTTGTTACATGATCACACCACCTCATGCACAGTTGGCTCTTTACATTGAAAACTGCAAAGCAACCAAATAAAGGCATGACATTGTGTTTGTGTGGATCTAGCAAGAGTTTCAGATCAGTAGGTAGGCTTCAAAATATATTGTATTGAATTGGGATTGGGAGTTATCAGTGTGGAGTTATTACAGTGATCATCTTGAATTTGATCTGCTGATGTCATTTTGGGTAGAGCCTGATGTGGTTGTTTTGAGAGGCCATGTAACTACCAACTACATGTAACTAACTACAGCTTTAACAATGTGGCTTTTATTTATTTATGATGAGTTATTGGTGGAGAGACAGAGACCCATTTGCTGAGGATTCCCTTTTAAAAAAGACATTCAGTGTTATAGCTTTTTCTTTATACGCAATACACAAAGCTCTCAACTCTCAAGTCAGTGCTTGCTGCAATATTCAAATGTTTGAAAAAAGAAAAGGTGGTATTGAACTGAAGCTAAAGGAATGTGGCTGATTGAATGGCAAGTGCTCATCTTTGTCACTTTTGGAGCTAAAAATGGGATATGGTTGGTAGTAGTGGTATAGTGGTACCTGTAACTGTAAAGGAAAGAAGTGAACCATGCCCTGCAAGTTTGACTCCAAAGGCAACTAAGGTAGCAGCACTACTCTGCATTTGCTGGTGATATGAGCCTTTAGCATCTTATTTTTAAAAGAGTAGTGGAATCAACACTTCTCACCTAACACGGGCTACATTATTGCACACAGTCGATATAAGTGTAGTAAGACATGAATTTACAGTAGTTTATACACTCATGTCAACGTTGCAGAACGTTCATGTATGCAGAGGTGCAGTGTGTCAAATAGTATGTGACAAATGAGGCGGTTGGATGATGACACTGAATACCAGATATGCTGCTACATTATATATCAAGAAAGATAATAAAGGAAAATGATAATAAACTAAATATATAATGAGAAATTTAACATGAAATCAAAAACATAAGAACAAGTTGCAGAAACGAGGACATGAATTGTTACACAATGATATGAAGTGATAGTCTTGTATTTTTAGGAGATATTTGAAGGCAGAAAGAGACCGGAAGCCAGCCTGGAAATATTCTAACATGCTAAAAAAGCTTAAAACATGAACATGGAGATGGTTTGGGAGGGAGTGAATAGTTGGACCACACCTCATCCTATCAACCTCAAATATCCATTTATGCAAATAGTAACATTCTGAACAGAATAAAATGATAATTTTATACGAAATTAAAGGGTATTAATGATCGGTTGATAAGAGCAGCATTTGACTCACCAAACTACATTTAATGACATCCTATTGTACCTCATAAGATGTTTTTGTTCATCGACATAATTATCACTAAAATAAACACAAGCCTATAATATATTGGGGTGAATCGGTCACAAATTGAGATTGAGCCGTGAGCTGACCAACATTATTTGAACGAGTAGGCAGCGATTCAATCACAAATAAAAATTACCCGGCTTAATCGGAGATGGTCCAAGTCATATCATTCTCAAAAATCCAATGGCAAACTTCAATCTTACCAGGACCCGATCCGAGAGCCAAAAATGACCCGTGTGTTGGACTCCATGCCGACGTATCCAAATGACATATAGCAACTCCGTGGTTCACCTTTGACTTTGTCTTCGGGTCATGTAGATCAGCTTCGTAAACTCGAACTTTAGGAACAGAATGGCAGTAGTACAGCAAGTATGGAAACAAGCTCTGGTGGCATGATACTGATTTGGTCACTTTCCCGCCGTTGATTTTTGTCAATGTGCCAATGACTAAATTCTGCTTAGACCCGGCTACACTGTCTGTAGTTCTTACAACAATGTTGCGGCCGAGGACAGATGTGGCAAAGTCGATCATGTCTTCGATTGAACCTACGCAACGCTTAGTTTCGTCTTTGGCAGGAGCCCGCTCACACTCTGTCAAACTGTCGGTTATTATTTTCTCCATTGTTGAGTTGTCAGATGCGTGGAAAATCTGCTTCATCTGGTCCAGCTTTGAGCTCGAGAAGGGTAGCTTAGCTAGAATTGACCTTGGCAGAAACGCCCTCTTGGGCATTTTGTCCTTAATATCTGGCATCGGGATTACAACTCCAGTTTTCAACGAGGATTCACGGAAAAATTTCCCAGGCTCAACCCATTTATTAATCTTCCTCTTCTCACCAGCTGCCATTGTACTGATATCAGAAGTACTCGAGTTTGTGTATTTAGCGAAAGTGACTCCGTCTTTCGCATAATCTTTAAAAGTAGTGTTAACTCCATAGCCTGTGAATTCAACCGAGTGGCTTTTGGCTCCTTTGGCATACCCAGTGAAGCGGCTAGATCCTTCATTAAAGCTCTTCCCATAGTTGGTAAACTTAGCCTTTGCAGAATTTGAATTCTTCTCATAAGACTGAAAAGTATCATCCCCGACATTAGACTGATCTCTATAAGTAGTGAATGTATCAATCTCGCCATTGGCTCCAGCGCCGTAGTTCTGGAAATGATTCTCAGGAACATTCCCATTCTCACCATAAGAAATGAAGTTGTTCTTAGCCCCATTGCCCACCTCTCCATACCCAGAGAATGTAGATCCAATCACATTCGAATCCTTGCCGTAGCTAGTAAAAGTGTGAGGAGCTCCATTCCCACTCTTCCCATAGCTTGCAAACCTCAGATTTCCAGAATTAGAGTCATCCGAATACGATACAAAATTTTGAGTCCTCCCATTAGCTTCCGTTGAATACGTAGAGAATTTCAAATCAGGCACATTCGTCTCGCGGTTATAGCTCTGGAACTCGCCACTTCCACCAGTCGCACCACTACCATACGTATTAAAACTCTGATCAACAACATTAGCCTCAGTCGCATAGCTAGTAAATTTATCCTTATGCCCAACAGCATCCCTACTATACCTCCTAAAACTATCATTAGGGATATTCACACCTTCAGAATAGTTCTTAAAACTATCGATACCTCCAAGCCTATCAGTACCGTAGTTAGTAAAGTTCTGAAGCGTGTAAGCCTTGAAATTAGCATCAGATTCATGCTTCTCCAAACTCTGCCCTAAATCAGGAAAACACAATAACTCCGCAGCCGAGCAAAACTCAGGCAAAGCCGTAGCAATCCCGTTCTGGCCCGCTAGCTTACCGAACCTCGCCGCGTCCACTGCAGACATCGGAGAAGCTTTTGACATCAGAAAAAGAGCCGCTGGCTTGCCGTTTCGGATCTCCTTAGTCCAATACCGCATCACCGCCGCCTTGGGCGTGAACGGACTCTCTCCCGCCAACACCTGCATTTCAAACCAAATTCAAATTCAAATCCAAATCCATCAACCAAAACTACATCCTCCACAACAACTACTCGTTCTACCAAATCGAAGTTTGTCAAAACTGCCGACAGTGGCGAATCTGAGAAATTGGATATGAAAAACAGAGCATTGAGAAAAACGAAATCGGAGCAATCAGATAGTGAAGCTTACATGAGAAGAAGCAGAGCAGAGGAGGCAGAGGACGGCGACGAGGAGCGGATCGGAGAGACAGAGAGTGATTTTTCTATGCATTTTTATTTTTTTAATTTTCTGCTCTGTGGAGTGAGAATGTTGGTTTTTGCTCTCATCTGGCGGACGCCTTCATATAAATACACTACTTACATTATTTTCATTTCAGTCCCTCAAGTTCTAGTTATATCCTATTTAGCATCCCTAATTTGTTACTTTTGCTAATATTTATATAAATGAATTTTTGAGATACTAATTTTAGGAATAGGAAAATGTAACGGGAGGATTGAAATTTGGATTTGGGAGGTTGGGATTTAATGGTATATTATTTATTTGGGGGGCTTGAAGTTGTTTAACTAATTTTTGTTTTTAATGATATTCCAACAAGATCTTGAAAATAGTCAATGGAATATATTTATGTGAATTTTTGAGTAATTTTGAAAGAAAATGTGGATAAAAAGTCAATTGGGAAAGTGAGTTGTGTCCTTGCATTGCTTGCATGTAGCCAGTTGTATTGATCAACTTTTGTAGTTTACAAACTTACTATTTGTTGTTTTTGGCGAGCAAAATCCTTCAGTTCGCCATAAATTAATATTCATACAAAGAGCATGATACGAGGACTCGATATACTAATTTATCTAACTAACTGTAACATAATATAAATATCGATTTGAGACATCAGTACGAATCATATTAATCTTCACATCGAGCAGTACTTAAAATGATCGAAATGTACTTATCCGCATTTAAATCGATCAAACATGTATCCAGAGCATTAGATGTGATCATTTAAGAAACGTAATAAAAGAAGCAAAAAAACGCGTTGTACAAGAAATGGAAATAAGTTGTAAAAATGAAAAATGCTGAATTTGATTGTGAAGCCAAGTAAAGCCGCGTTAGATGGACACACGTGACTTTATATGTAGCCTCTCGAGCTTTGGTTCTACACACAAACGCGTTTTTCCTCAACTGTTTTTGCGTTTTGGAATTTTTCAACTACATAAGATCATATAAGCCACTTATTTTATTTATTTTTTTATTCATAATATGTTTTGTTTCATTGATGAAGTTAAAGTTGCATTGTATTGTTTGAATCTCGTGATAATGGCATTTTGGTGATTTTAGAGTGGAAGATGTTGGAGGGACATTTTGTTGTGTTTTTGTTTTTGGAATGTGAGACATTGATTGATCCACCTGTGTTCTTTTGAGTTTTTTTTCTTTCTGAAATTCACTGGTGAGGTTAATGTTTTGTGATCACTTGAAGACAGTTTTGAGCATTCTTAGCGACTTATGAATTCATTTTTCGATCAGATATGATTTTCATTGTTTAATCACTTATATTCGTTCTCAACGGTCGATGATCGAAGTTTTTATGATTGCATCTCCATATTGAGTTTGTGGTTTTTTCAGTTTTTGAGCGATGTAGGATAGTCAATAATGGAGTTTTATGAGTTTTATTATTGAGTGTGTTGCAGTGGTGTCCATTTCATGGCACTCCCATTTGAATAAAGACCTCTATGTGTTCTTCATCCTCTTTTATCATGATATGTTGCACTAGCTATTATGGGAATATTAAGCTGCTTTTGAAGCATGCATGTTGAAGTCCTGTATGAGTTGCATATCCATCTCCCCTAAAGGAGTGATATGCTTAATCAGTTTGAGTAAGAGGCCGTGAGGAGCTTCGATAGCTGACTTTTTCATACCGCAACTCGTGTGTTTTATTGATTTGAGTAGTAGTAGTAGTGTGATCGATTTTGTAACTTAGGGTACCCTAGCTAGAAATTCTCACGTGTTCAATATAGAAATCAGCTAGCGAAGGATCATCAGACATGTATCAGAATTCAAGAGTTAAAGCCATGTGTGCCATCTTAAACGTAACACATATATGGCAAGACGAATGGGATTCTCATAGAAGCAATTCGGTGAAGGGAACACATCAATACACTCATGTATAATGCCGCGTATTCAGTTTATGGAAACAAGCTAGAAGCCATTATGACTAGCATTGCACTCCATATTATTGGCGTGGTGGCCCTTCGGATGGGAATCCAAACCCCAATCTGTACCACCACTTCACCAATGGTGTCCCAACTTAAGTGTGTTAGTTATGAAGCTGTACTTAAAGTCTTATTGCACAAGAATATCTCTTCATTCATCTTCACTTGCATGAATTTATTCATAAGTATACCGCACACCTTCTACAGACTTCAGCTAGTGAAGACTTACAATGAGCTAGCCTTGTATACACACATTTCCATATTTGCATGCACAATCAATCAAGCAATGTTACTTGCACATGCAACTAGATTAATTTCTATAGGATTAATCTTGATCATTCAACTGACCATTCACTGATCATTCTAGACACTTAAATGCCTGCACATGCTAGTAATTTGAGTGTGCTAATAGATGAGATTGTTGCTTATTAATGGAGACATGGAGCATATACGCAGATAGAGTGTAGAGAACTGAACAATGAACATGCAAGTACATGGAGTTCAGTCATCAGAGTCTCTAATAAACAAAAAGCTTCACCAACTACGTAATAAAGATAAAGTATAGCATGTCCTACATACACCCTATACATTATGATAAGGTTTAATTCTTTAAGAGTGTCTGCATCTCTCACTAAAGTACCTCAACTCTTTGTTTATCAGAAATATACAAAAGCAGTTGGAGATACAGTAAAGAAGTATATTTTTTAGAGTCTCAGTTGAAGATAGAGTATGACTACCTTGTTGTTATTCTAAATTCTAATACACAAAATGTACTTCCATGTGTACAGAATCCATCATTGTCTTACATACCATTTTATCTTCAAAATTTCACATTTATTGTAAGAGAATAACAACGTAAACGTAGAAGACTGCAAACCCTATTCACCCAACGGTCTAAATAAAGATATGACAGTGACAATAATTCCATAAATCCTACTCCTATAAACCCTAGCTATTATCATCACTAAAACGGGAAACCCTAATTTTTCAAACAAAGTTGGTGACAAAATCATTGACCGGTTGACTCATCTTAATTAGACCTCCTCCAAGAAGTTCCCAACCTATTTCCAACGTTAACAAAAATAATGAACCAAACCAACCCTAAACCAAATCACATCGTAAAATCAACATAACGGTCCGGGACACATATAATCATTAGAGAAGACTTTGCACCATATTGCTGTAGATTGTTATTTACATGAACGACGAGTGTGGGGTTTACTGCTGATTGTTTGCAACGTTAAGTTAATCATGCAATAGCAGTACATGAATAATTGTAACCACATGCATGGTTTATGGTTTCATATTTTCCGCAGCTCGCAGGGTGTTGAAATGCATAAGCATGATGTAACTAATGTGCCATTTTCCATTTAGCTTATATATAACGTAGCTTTATGAAGTTAGAGTGGTATAATATTTTTCATATCTTTATGGTGGATAATGTGATGAGTATAATCTGAATGATGCAATGTGAGAGGAGCTGGGCAAGTATCCTTTTAGTGTGCTTTTTATTAATAAATTGTAAACATACTCATTTTGACAAGGATCTGACTTACCAAATCCACTAGCCAGACATGTTCGACACCGTCTTCTTTAAATGAATAAACAAGGAGTTAGTTATATGATTGAGCTTAAACAATAGCAACATGGAACTATAAAAAGTTGATATGAGTTGATGAAACAATGACACGTATATGATACTCGCCTATTTATGTTTAGAATCGTACAAGTATTAGCTTAATCATATGTCACTTTTTGTCCGGTCAAATGTTTGACATGTAAAGATAAGGCATCGACTTATTGGGCTTACGTATAGAGTGGCTTATCGGGCCTGCAGTTGGTTAAGTCATTTGCCGTCGGCTCATTCTGTTAAAGCCTTAAAGGTGTGTTCGATCCCAAGTGAGTCAAAAAACAAAACAGTATGCAGCAGAATTTATTGACGCCAGTAAAAAAGTTACAAAGGTTCACAAAATTCAAGCCCAGAACAAAAGGAAGAAGACTCTTCAACCATGACACAAACAGAAAAGGCCGTTCATATGTCTGACATATTATCAAGAACAGCTAATCAACTTCTGCAGAAACAGTTTACTCCCTTTCCCAGAGGTCAAATACGCCCTTGACAAAATCATAGTGTGCGCCTCTTAGAGCAATCTTCCCATCCTCAACTCCCTCTTTCACGAAAGGATATGACAGTAGGTTATCCAGTGACACATTCACTGCTTCCTGAAAGTTCATAAGGTCTCATATGTTAGAACTTAGAACATATATCAGCAGGAACACCATGTGCTACATGCGTTTAAATTTATGGCTAGCGCCAGCGAAGACAAAAAGTTCACATTCAATTTGTACACTGCAACTTGCCTTTTCGCAGTTGGTGCATTGGTCTGCTAGAGGCAGATCGCTGTGGTTCGATTGCACCTTAATTTTGGCGGGCTGACAGATTTTGACCCAGTCTTCAATAAAATGACTGTCCAGCGGAGTCACAGAAGTGAAACATGTTAGTTATTTTGATTCACACACAAAAAAAATTCATTATAAAGAAAGAATGATCACAATGAAAAGTCATCTCAACTCTCTCCCTTCTCTAAAATTCAAATACAATGTCTGCTCTGTGACTGTGTCTTTAATATGCTAATTAGTATTGTACAATGCCATCCAGAACCAAAAGTCATTCAGACCCTAATGACTATTTTGTTCTTCTCAATAAAAAAACAAGAATCAGCTGGAACCAGGCCTGTGGAATTTTCTTAAGACTTGTTTTGTATAAGGTGAATGTAATAAACTATATAATTATTACTATTATTCTATTCTCAGTTTATGATCCCCTTAACACCGTACCATTAAAGAAATGATGGTATGAGAATTAGTCTAAAACCTGCTGGCCTGTGGGATTTGCTTAAGAATTGTTTTTATCTTTGTTAACTGTGTTAGCTAATATACTTTGCAATTTAATATGGGAAAAAGTTATAAGGAAACAGTGTGAAACAGAGCAACACAACTATGACTTAAGTAACTGCTAAGATCAACTAGTAAAATTTGGCACTTGAAATTCTAAATTATCAAGAGAACATGATTAACCTGTTAGTAGAGCCATCATCTGTGATGGACATGAGCCCCTAATACCTCCACAGCAACTGTGCCCTATGACAACAATGTTTTCAACCTGCAAGCCCATGAAAAGTAATGAATATGAATTCAGGAATACGAGCCGCTTTAAAAATGGTATAGCAGTGTCCTGTTACAGAAGATTTCCATAATACAGAAATATAGCCCAACAAAAAGATTTGAAAAACAAAATTGAGGTTTAAAAAAACTAACACTATCGGGTTGCATCTCACCTTCAAGTGAACAACTGCATATTCAACGGCTGCCCCCACACCAGAATACTTGGTCTGAAACGAGAAAAAAGCTTCATACAAAAAGTTCATGCCTTGTTGTGGTTGTTTGGAACTAGTGTTAATATAAAATCAATCCACTGAGAACAAAGCTCGGATAGACTAGTAAGAGAGAATGCCTAAATTACTAACTGGATCAGCATTTTACCATGTTACTTGTTTTGTATAAGAGCTTCTACAATAATTGATAGGCTGAGAACAAAGTAACATGTCCACATTAAAGATAATACCTGGCAATAAGGTGGAACCATGTTGGCAATGTTACGGACAACAAAAGCCTCTCCCGGTTGGAAATCCAGAATGTGCGAAGGGCAAACTCGGGAATCAGAGCATGCAAAAACCAGAAACTACAATAGCCAAGAACATAAATTTAGACATATACTATACCAACAAAGCACACTTTTACACAAGTAAGATGCAAAACTTAAAAAATATTTTGAAAGTTGAATTTCGAGCCCAACATATTGGTAGTATCATGACCACGATTACCAAGCAGACAGTCAAACGCAACGCACATTTGGTACTCTCAATTTAAGAGACTTGCCAGTAGTTGAAACCATGTAATTGCTATTATAGTTAAATACAGTATAAACTTAGGATTTGAATATTGAGGGTCGGACAGCCAACTAGACATCAAACCCAGACAATTTTGAACTAACCTTAGGACTCTGTCCTGTTGCAAGCTCACCAAATAACTTTGGGTTTGTCCTACAGAACACCCATTAGTACAGATTAGAGAAATCATTGATGGAAACTTTTAATAAGTTTATTTAAAATTTAAACATGTATAGAAGCTGCTAAAAAACATAGATCTGTCAGATATTGCAGCACAAACTACAGGACTTAAAAGAGGGAAAAGGTGATAAGCAAAAAGGACATTTCAGGTAACTTCTTTAGGGCATATGCATATCAAAATGATAACTCTAATTAATTATCAGCATAATGTGATATCTGCACTCCACTCCAACTACCTGAAATGTGCAGGTGCAGATTCACAGATAGGGGCACTATAGTAAATTTCACAATGACAGATAAGAGAAGAAAACTCAATAGAACACACAAAAGCATATTCCATCGGTTACTGGACCTCAAAGTAACTTTAATTACATTCCACATACTCGTATTTTAGTGTCTTGAACCGTTCGAACCCGCTCTTGAGCCGCCGCACCGGTTCAAACGGTACGACCTCACTCTCCGTCGTCCGTCCTAACTCCGCCGTTATCTGCTTGAATCTTGGCCGCCGCCACATCCTCCAGGCCGCTCTTCTCGCTGCATCCACAACCAAACCAAAACGTAAGTAAATAAACGCGGATGACGACTTCAATACATCAAACGTCTGACCGGTTAGTCTACGGAACAGATACCTGAGAAGCTTCCTCAGAGCTTCAATCGACTCCTCGACCGCGTTCGGTGCCATATCCTCAACCTGCAAAATTCCAAATCCAACCAATCAGTTAACAACCAACAATCGCGTTTTGCTTTGCGTGAACCGTAAGTCTTAAATCGGCGATCGGCGAAAGAGGAAAAGATCTTTCAGCGCGGCGGATTTTGTATGGACGGAATCGTACCTTTGGATTGAAATCGAGTGATCGGATTAAGCCGCGTAATCGTCTCTCTAAGTGGATGAATGTGCAGCGATGATGGAAATTAACGTATTTATAGACGCGTAGTGTTTACGTCTTAAACAAGGTTAATTAAAATGTTGATTAGATTAATAGAAAATATCGTTTACTCGTAATCGGAGGCTTAATTGTGAGTTGAGTTGGGTGCATGATGTAATAAATAGATAAATGAATGGGTCAAAGTGTAATTATTTAGTGCGCTTATCAATCGGGTATACAGAATACAGATGGTGCACTTATTCGATGAATTTGAAATCAATGAGAGAATGACACGTGGAAAGAGATGAATGAATCAACGGTCAGGATATGTTGCTTGCGTGTCTGGATGTTAGTAGCGGAAGTTTCGGTGGAAGAAGTCAACTTTGGGGACGTCGTGGACACGTGGCGGGTAGAAAGAGAACGACGGTTGGGGTTTTCTGAAAATAATATTTTGTCTCCGAAAAATAAATAACATCCTAATTTAGTATTTATAATATGGAAAAAACAAGAAATTATTTATTATTTTCAACGTTTTCAAAACAAGAGTAGTTGTTCTAAAAATAGCTGAATACCCAAATCTATTTATAAATTATTATTTTTGGTGGTTAGTGATTAACAAAAATTGATTTAAAGTCAACTGTTAAATTCATACCCAAATTTAATAGAGTATTCAGTGTTCCTCTTTGTAATAAATTAATTATAATTATTAGCACAGAAAATAAAAATAAATAAATACATTCAGATAGTGATTGACTGATTGTGATGAATTCTTTAATAGGGACAAAATGCGAGGCAAGTCATTTTTGGGACGTGTGTTAGAAATATCATTAATTTTTCGGAATTTTTAAGATAAGGTAATAATTAATTATATCACTGACCAAATCAAATTAATTTGTGATAACCAAAAATTAATGTAAGATAAAAGAGTTGACTAAAAATGGATGATTAAGCAACAATTGCCTTGACGACAGCTATCACATGTATTTGCCTAAAACAACAATATGAACTATGAAGGGCCAGAGCTCAACAAGGTTATCAAGAGCTGTTTATATTTGCATGTAATTTTTTTAGGGATTTGAAAGACATGGAGTTTGATTTTGTGAAATGTGTGCCTTTTCGAATTGTGGCCTATAATGGAGTTGATAAGACGAAGAGAAATACCACATTTTACTAAAATATTACATGCTTTAAAATTTCACATTTGAAATTTGTGATTCTAATGACATTTTGTTAAAAAAGTTAAATTCATCAAAATACTTTTAACATTTAATTATTACTACATGCAGAAGGGTGTTGGTCAGATGATCATAATTTTGATCTAACAACTAAAACGCTGAAGTTCGAGTTACTTTGGACGCATCATTTCTCATATTTTTGTGATAAGTGTTTCAGATTGAATATTGATGTGAAATGCTTTTATTAAAGACAAGGATCAGTCAAATGTGAAAGTCTCGGAAAAGAATTATACTTTGTCAGAATTTATAACTCTTCAATCTTCATTCATACCTATTTTATTTACAAGCTTTTGGACACTTTTGTAGGAGTAGTAAAAAAACCTAATTATTTTATAGATAATATTCAACCCTTAGCAGCTTTGCTTGACGGGCTTTCAACCAGAGCCCATGCCGTGGCTATAGGGTAGTCAAATTTTAAGGTGAAATTCCAAGTGGGGCTCCAAGTGGGTGTATATGTCTAATCCTCAATTGAATCTTATCGTGGACCACAAGTCTCTTTCATTGGAAGGATGGTGCTTAATAGTTATCCTTTGCCTTTCACTCATGTGCACTACATCAGTCTATGACAAACAAGTACTGGTTTTTAGCTTAGCAGATGTATGGTTTTTGTTCAATATTTGATTTGGGCCACTCATTATGCAACACTATTCAAAATCACACTCGAGTAACCTTTTCATGTCCTTAAAACAACAGTAGAAACGACCAAGCCCAATACAATAGTTGCTTGAAAGCAAGCATCCCCTTCTAATCTACTTTTAAGAAAGACTTAAAGGCTAGCTAGCTGGGATTTGAGGCTGTAGTACGTTGCTGTATTATCCTTGTTGATAAGGGTCTCTGTTTGGTGGCCTATTAGATGAAATCAAACTTGAGACAACATATGTGGATGTGGCTGATGTTTAAGTTCCTGGACATCTCCTTCAAATTCCAGATAAGAGAATCTGACACAAATTCATTAGAACTACAAGTTAATATTTCACTAAAAGCACAAGATGGTCATATATTGGAGTGATACACATTCTGCAGTCACTTTGAAGTTCAAACAACATTGATCTCATAAAGACAATGTATGGAAGATGGAACTAGTCTGCATTTTGAAAAAAATTGATCCCTACACTACACTAAAACATGCCTTAACTGCTACTCGGCTATTTCGGATTGAGGAAAAGATCTTTAAGAAGGAATTCTCGCTATACCAAATATTAGATGCTACGAGGATGTTGGATTTTCCTGAATTCAGGCCCTGGCTTTAAATTGTTTGATGGTTGCAGCCAAAAGCTCATCTCCTGCAATCAATCTAAGTTTCGTAATCATCTGGTGACGCCCAATCTTCTTTTCCTGTAACATTTAAGTAATTAATAAGAACTTGAAACTAAGAATCAGTATATACACAGGTTCAAATAGATATAGATGCTTACACAGAAATCCTCGTAATATTTTTTTATCTGTGCCATTTGGGATGGAGGTAGTATCCTTCCAAGCAACATCACCAAGTTTGAGAACTTCACCCATGCAGAAGTCGGCCTTATCCTTCCGGCAACAATGTCCCTCATACCACCCAATCCTTCAAAACAAAATGAAACCCGAACCTCACAACGTGATCTCAACAGAAGTAACGAATGACACGGTCCAAATCAAAAAAACTATTGACAACGTTTCCATCATTTCATTCTGACCAGTCTCAACCTAATCGAATGAACTTGCTAAAGTGTCGTCTAAGTTACCTAAAATCACAGTCAACTTTAGAGCACAAACTACCATACTTTAACAACTTAACCAAGAAACATTCTCGTAAAATCTCATTATAAAATCTAATAGCCAAAAGCCTAAAACCATAAGATAAACTTCAGAATGCAGAATCAATCCAATGCAGTCAAACCTTACAAGTTACAGCCAAAAAAAGACTAAGCTAGCACAAAGAAAAAGCATACTACTAACCTTGTGAAAGGGGCTCAATTTTGAAGCTGATGACGTAAATCGGCAAAATGTAAACGTTACAGTAAGCATTCCAAACGATGTACTTCCTGGGCTCATTCAAGCTATCCACCCCAGTATCAAACTCCATAGAACTCGGGTAACACTGATTGGAACCAAGCTTGATCTCCTCCTGTTTCCCTAATATAACTCTACACAACAATGCATGCCTCATCCCATTCTCATCAACTTCAGCCCCATTGCCCTGCAACATATAAAAGTATCAAAATCAAATCGAAAAAATAAATAAAATTTTACTAAATAAAAAACTAAAGTAAGAAACTTACACGTCAACGGCGTGTTTGACCGCCGAGAGGCATAAGCCGCCTCCAACTGGTGAAGTAAACCCATGTGCAACAATACCACCGATGTGCTCTCTACTCCCACCATACCAACCCATCTTCACATTCGCGTCACCACCACGCCTCCTCGCAACCGCCTCTGTATGAACACGAAACGCATCTTTCCGTGCGTGACTCGATTCTAAATCGCAACATTTGTACACGTCCACCACCTTCGTTCTACTCCTCAACGCACTCAATCCAGACAAAAAGTTGTTCCCTATGATCTCAAATTCGTACCCTTCCGAATCAAGTTTCAATCCCGGATTACCGAATCTCGAAAAGGACACCGTTTTCGGCCTCGAGGTAACCTCTTCTTCCTCGTCTTCCTCGTAGATGACGTTTTTGATTTCTTCTTCGCCAATTGAGATTGAAACTTGCTGATTCACAATCGCTGCCATTGATAAAAAAATCTGTACAAAACCGAATTTTCGAAAACCCTAAAACAAGAAAACTTTACAACAACAACGCATCGACCAAATCGTTGTTTGAATTTGATTTTGATTTGAAACTCTGTTTTCGTGAAGAAACTAATGTTAGAAGAATCTGTAAAAGGTCAAAAGATTATTTATAAGATTGTTGATTTGTCGTTTTGGATAAAGGCGGTTTAGAGAGGGGTAGGACGGTAAAGAGTGGGGATAAAGAAAAGGCTGGAATGAATGTGTGCTATCTTACGTCCCAAGTTTACTTACAATACCGTATGTGGGTAGTTGTTTATGCGGCGTGGTGCGCGTGTGAAGAGTTTATTTACTAGTACGATGGACTCTGCGGTCGCCTTCGGTTTTCAGCACGCCAATTTGCGCGAACTTGGAGGTCAAGTCGGATGAATTTCATTGTTTTCCACGTCATTTGCTTTAAATTATAAGAATATATATATATTTTTATTAATATTTTTTATTAATATTTTTTATTTTATTCTTATAAATGTTGAAAATGATATTTATATTTGCGTGTCATTTCAAACATAAATTTTTATAAATTCAACAAATGAGATTTTAATTAAAATAATTATCCGTGTATTTGATGAATTTAACTGCTTATTTTAGTCAAAACTTAATTTAATTTCAATCATCAAATTAATCAAATTAATGATTAAGATTTTATCGTTTAATGTAACAAATATTTAATAATATATTTTGGTTTAAATTTCAATTAAAATGAATTATTACTATCTAAATAATTTTTATGTCAGACAACAATTTGTTCATAAACGACCACAAATTGATTATAGTCATGTAGGAAATGTAGCATGTGGATCCTCTGTTCCTCTCAATTTGGTAAACTCGTAGATCCCCTCTTGCACCTGTCGATTGCATTTTTTAGACACACCAGATTGTGTCAGCGCATTAATGAAGCATGTGACTTGCACGTATGCATTTGTCATATGCACACGTGATATGTACATGACAAATGCACGTACGTGGTGCAATCTGGTGCGTCCAAAAATTCAACGGTTGTAAAAGGGATCCACAAGTCTACCAAATTGAATGACATGTAAACCTAATTCTTGATTATTAAGAAAAAAATCTTAATTCCAATTCCAAAGACATTTAGCGTGATTATTTTCTGGCGGTAGTCCGGGAAGCGTGGAAGCTTATTCGATTCGTCGAAACCCGAAAAATGGTCAGTTTGTTATTTTGATCATTCGCATCATTCATTCTTCATACTTCCAGATCGTCAATCTATTTGATCTTGATTTGTTTTTTTGGATGATTTTGCTGGCTTTTTCTAGGGTTTGTATAGGATTTGGTGGATTTTTTGGCATTTGTCGCGTTTGAGGTTTGAATTGAATTTGATTAGAATGTTGCATGGCCAATTTTGGTGGAAATTGGCGAGATAAGTTGAGATTTGATTGGTGAAAATTAGGGTTTTAATCTTGGGGAGAGATTGGGGAAGGTGAGGGAGGAATGAAGGATAGGATTATGTGTTGGATTGAATGAAAGCAATGTCTAATGCTACAAATGCTTCAACTATTAAACAGCCTATGGAGGATGACTCTCCGCCACCACAAGCAGCTGTTGTGGCTCCTCCTCCAGCTGAGCAAGAGTCACCCTCACCACCACCGCCTCAACTTGCATCTCCACCACCTCCTTCACCATTGCACTCACCGCCACCTAAATCACCGCCCCCATCAGCATCACCTTCACCTCCGCCGCTTTCTCCTCCACCTGCACCGCCTCCTAGTCCTAGTCCTAGTTCAGTTGTTGCATCACCCCCGCCGACTGAAGAAGCAAAACCCTCAGCTCCAGGCTCAGGAAATGAGGAGCCTATGCCACCACCTCCTTCACCAATAGCTTGGTCACCTCCACCTCCACCTCTAGTTATACACCACCCACCTCCTCCCGTCACACCATTAGCTCCGCAAACGCCTCACTCTCCTCCTCCTGCCCTTACTAACTTTGCAGCCCCAACCTCCATTACCCAGCCTATTTTTCCAGCTCCAAACGAGATGCCACCGCCCCCAACAGATCAGACCTTAAGCCCTACACTGATCATAACACCTCCGTCCCCAACCACCAAAGAAACTACCAGATCCTCTCCAGACAATTCTATTTCAAATACACCAGACAGCAATGGAACTATCACTCATTCTACAACTCCGAGCTCATCTGGGACTGACTCGAATTCAGCAGGAAATTCGAGAATGAAAACAGGCCTAATTGTTGGCGGGAGTGTTGGTGGCGTACTGATCATAATGGTAATGGCAATTTTATTTGTCTCCTCTCGAAGAAAGAAGAGGAGGAGAAAACCGGATATTAGAATTTCGCCATATATGCCACCAGCTAATTTTGTTGTCGAATCAGGTAAGGACTCTGTTCAGATTGTTTCCTGTTTTTTGCTCATATTCAATTCTCATTATTATTAGTTTGTTTCTCCTTGTTTTTTTTCTGTTTTTCTATGTAGATGGTTACTACTATGGACAGCCCCAATCAAGGTTGAACTCCAAGTACACGTCACAGTCCCCACAATCAGCTAGTGTATTTTTGAACTATGATAGTCCAGGACAGTCATATCCGTCACGAGCCTTGAATAAGAATCCCATTGGAACTCCTAAAACTATGTATAAGTATGAGGAAGTAATGGAGATGACTAATGGATTCATGCGTGAAAACATATTAGGTGAGGGTGGTTTTGGAGCTGTTTATAAGGGCTGGTTACCTGATGGGAGGCTAGTAGCTGTCAAGCAACTCAAGGCAGGAAGCGGACAAGGTGAGCGTGAATTTAGAGCTGAAGTGGAGATTATTACACGTGTGCACCATCGGCATCTGGTATCGTTGGTGGGTTACTGTATATCTGATAATCAAAGGTTGCTCATTTATGAATTTGTGCCAAATAAAACCCTCGAGCATCATTTGCACGGTAAGATGTTTTCTTTCTCCTTTTTTGTATTCCATTTCAGCGTTTTACACTAGGGATATTTATTATGCCAGATAGAGGAATGCCTGTCCTCGAATGGACCAAGAGGATGAAGATTGCACTAGGGGCTGCTCGTGGCTTGGCATACTTGCACGAAGACTGTATGCACACTCACTCATTCTTTCCCATATTTCAATGTCGTTTGAATGCAGCAATCTGTTGATAATTTACTGTCAGGCCATCCGAAGATTATTCACAGGGATATAAAATCTGCAAACATATTAATAGATAACTTTTTTGAAGCGCAGGTATATTCACTGTTTATTGTTGGTGTTTTATAGTAATGTGGGGGTTTCTCATCCATGATTGAATCACTGTAATTTTGTTATTTCGTAGGTTGCAGATTTTGGGCTTGCCAAATTGACCGATGACAGTAACACTCATGTTTCTACGAGGGTAATGGGAACTTTTGGGTAAGTGTAAGTCTCTGAAGTCTATTATTGAAATCACCTTTACCTGTTATAATATTTTTGAATTTATATTCATGGTTAGCATTAATAATAAAGGCTGTAGCTCCAGTCTATGTTAAACAGCGATTTTACTTTTTGAATCCATTTGCCTAAATTTACTTGACAATCTATGTTGATCTATCAGGTACATGGCGCCGGAGTACGCAACTAGTGGTAAACTGACTGACAGATCTGATGTCTTCTCATTTGGAGTTGTGCTTCTAGAACTCATTACAGGGCGTAAGCCTGTTGATCCAACTCAGCCTTTCGGTGATGAGAGTTTGGTTGAATGGGTATGGTCAAGTTATGTACTGAATATTTGGAAATTTGTTTTACTTTCATTAGGGATCTAGTGTACATAAATTGTAATTATAAATCTTTTGAGCATACAAAAGCTAGAATATTTTGAATTTATAAATTTATATTTGCACATGAGAGTGTCATTTTCTAATTAAATGATGGATACTCTCCTGATCAGGCCCGGCCGCTACTCGTCACTGCTCTAGAGACTGGTGATATCAGTGCGCTAGTTGATCCCAGGCTCGAGAAACGCTTTGTGCATCCGCAGATGCTGAGAATGATTGAAGCAGCTGCTGCATGTGTTAGACACTCGGCTCCAAAGCGACCGCGCATGATGCAGGTATACATTTTCGAGTTGAAATATTAGAAAATCTGACTGTGATTTCATCCGGGAAACACTTGGTGGGTTTATTTTGCTAAGTGGCAAAGTCTTTTATCTTCTTTTGGTTACCTATTTCCAGGTTGTTCGAGCATTAGATTGTGAAAGTGATCTCACTGATCTCTCCAATGGTGTGAAATATGGTCAGAGCACAGTCTACGACTCAGGCCAGTACAGTAAAGACATATCCAACTTCAGAAGAATGGCTTTTGGGAGCGGGGATGATTCTGATATTGAAATGCATAGTGATGAATTCACCTCCAGAGAAGTCGACAGAAAACACGGAGCATGGACATCTCCTGGAGACTCCAGTGAATCCACTAGATCCAGTGCTGAATCAGAAACACGGGCAATCAATGCTCATTACGAAAGAGGGTCTAGTAACAGTCGAGGGCATTACGGAGCACGGATTTACTAATGCTGTAGAAATCTCAATACTGCCATATTTTCATTAGAGCTCAGAACAAGGCCAGTGCTGCTCCAGAGACGGATATATATTGCCACAGCTATTGCTTTTGAATGATGTATGCCGCCAAATGAAGTACGACATTATGATACAAGCCTGCCTTTGTTCTCAGCTCGATAATCAGAGAAATGTCATAATGTTAAAGGTAAACAAAGTAGATATTTTAAAATATATATTCTCTTTCTCGTCTTCTGAATTCTGATGTCCCTTTTGTCGTAAATTCAGGAATGGGGCCGATGGAATGCAAGAAGGATACATTTGTGTGATCAGGCAGTCGGAAGCAATTTGTGCCGGTTAGAGATTTGTAGAATGCAAATGAATGGGTATGGTTCACCATGTTTAGAAATTGAAAGTGTGTACCCAAATCAGTTGTAGAAACGCAAAATGGTGTGGTTTATTAAAATGCTGGCATTATTTAGCTGCCTATTTTTGTATCCTAGTATTTTAGATCTAATAAGTGTTCTGTGCTAAAACATTGATCGATAGCATCAAAGGTAAGCTTGCTTTCACCAAGTAAGTCTCCGTCTTTTCATTATACTTTTTTTTGAAGCCAAAGAAAGAAAAATGATGTAAAAAATCAACAGGAAGATGTCTATTTTATGCAATGCATGTTTGAGATGTGAGCTCGGTGTAATCATGGCTGATGTGGATGTCGAGGCTCGTTGGTGGGTTCAGCATCATGATTTCAAGGCTATTTTGTCAACTCCTGATCAGGATTTTCTTGTGTGGATTGATCGGGATTGATTAACGGGAATGAGTTGACTCGAGTTGTCAATAGATGAAAATGCTCCAGTGAGAAAGTAAATAAACGCCATGATGGTTAACTGCGACAATGTTTCTGAATCATATAAGTCAGCAAGATTCGGAAGCAAAATTACTTTGCATATTTTAAAACTTCGCATAAGTGCCAAGTAAATGCTGGATAGGAACCTTAACCTCAGTTCAGTCTTCGTCCTCACTTTCACCCCCAAACATGGAAGCCATCCTCAAAGCGAGCTTGGCAGCCATTTCCCTCCTCTGAAAATCAGGCATCAATCTCAAGCTATCACGCATGCCACCAATTTCAGACATCAAGCGTTCCAAATCATCAAATTCAAAATGCGAACCGAGATCAGGATGCTCCTCTTCAATGGCAGTATGATCTTCCTGCACTACTCCATTCCTCTTCTCTTGTCCATTTACATCTGTAGTGGATACTGAAAAAGGTTCTTTCTTTTCACCACTGCATCCAGCTCCATTATCAACACAATCATTATTTGAATAAGAAACTACACTTTTACCCTTTACAGGGCCATTAGCAGACACCCATCCTTCATCCGCATCATTCCAAGGCTCAGCAGATCCCTCAGAAAGCACCTCATAATCAAATTCAAAATCAGATTCCACATCAGAAACCTCCTCACCTTGAGGCAAATAAGGCTCAACAACCTTACCACCATTCCCCAACTTCAACACCATCCCAGGCCACATATGAGCCGACAACGCACCATACAGCCTCTCAACTCCCTGGAATCACCATCCAAAGACAAACACTTATCAAACTCAGCATTCGCCGCACACGCTTCCACATATTCAATCCCATTCTCAACGCACCACTCCAAACACATACTCTTCTCAACCCCAAATCCAACACCACCATTACTCTCCTCCTCTTCCTCCCTCAACAATCCAACCCCTTCACTCTCAAACATACCATAATCCAAAACCTCAAAACCCTCGCTTTTCTTAATCAAACGCCTTTTATACTCAACATGAGCAGAATGTCCTTCAACAAGATCCACTTTATTCCCAATACACAACAAAACATCAAACTTGCTCAAATCAACCTTACTCGCCCAAATCCTCAACGCATCAAACGACTTCAAATCGTTCAAATCAAACACCAAAACCAACGCAGCCAAGTTACTATAAAACGGCAAGTTGTAAACACAGATCCCTTCTCCTTCTTCTCGACTAAGATCCGCGGTCCAGAGAGCGACGTCAGCCGTGTAGTACTTGGTATCGATCGTCCAGCCGTGGGAGAGTAGATCATCGGACTTCGAATCGTCGTCGTCGAATTGGACGGAAGGGAGTAGTCGGGAGAGAAGCGTGCGTTTTCCGACGTTGGAGGATCCGACCATCAGAATCGCAGGTCGGTTCTCCAACGAAACCTCAACATCGATTTCGGTCATATTTGCCGATCAACGGATCGCTGTAAATCTGAGAATAATTACGAATGATCGGGAGGAGAGATAAAATCGACGATGAATTCTGTTTGCTTCAAACGACGGCGTATAGCGTGGTTGCATGAGTTAGGTTGGAGTTCATCAAACGGCGCCGTTTTAATAAGCAATCCATCACCTAGATTGTGTCCAACCATTTGCTGAGAATTGAAACATCACTGTTTTCATTTGTTGCAGATCAACTGAAGTGATTTACATTTTGAATAAACAAAAAGAGAATAATCGGAATCTGCTTCTATGATTTGAGTGTCATAACTCTTTAAGTCTAAATCTGAGTCGTTATGCCAAAGCAGATGGAAAGGCTTATATATGCAACAAATCGAAAAAGTAGGAAAATGGGAGAAATTAGGAGTACAAACTTGGTGGCCTGATATAGATTAGAATACCAAACAAAGCTTTTGTAAAAACATATAAGATATACTCATCATCAGTAGTACTAGTATCTGACAGTAACTAGGAATGCGGAGAATTAAAATGAAGCATGGCTGAAGTTTCACCGAGACTTGCCTTGGTTTCAAGCCTGCAACATTGCATCAAGAACAGTCAGAATAAGGGAAACCATGGAAAGGAAGAATGTTAGACTGCTATTGATTAAAACAAGGGTGTTAACAAAAGCTAGTTACCTTGCTAGCAATGTTGTTGGAGAGCCAGTCCAATCCTTCGTAGAGTCCCTCTCCAGAGGTTGCACAGGTGCTCTGGATATACCTGATTAATTTTAGGGGAGACATCATATATCAAGTAGTTTTACAGAAGTGGTCATCAAGTTTCAAATGATTAGCGGTTTTGTTATCAACTTGATAGAAAACCATACCAGTGGCGCTGGCGAAGAGAGTGGAGCCCCAGTTTGTCAGTGATCTCAGCAGCATTCATTGCATTGGGAAGATCTTGTTTGTTAGCAAATACTAGCAAAACTGCATCGCGAAGCTCGTCCTGAAACCAGTGGATATCATTAGTTAATCCATTATCTGTCTCATTATATAATCTGTGCTTGGGCACACAAAAGTACTCTGAGATGATGGCACCCCATCCCAAAAGGATACAAAGACAAGTTAGCTAGTGGCTAAGATGTAAAACCAAAGAAATGCACTATAACAACTTCCATATTTACTCACAATCATATAATAGCTTGATTAATATACTATTGCTACCTGACTAGCCGATGAAAAAATCATAGCACAATAGATGAAGAATAAACTATTTACCTCATTCAACATCCTGTGAAGTTCATCTCTTGCCTCAACAACTCGATCTCTATCATTGCTGTCAACAACAAAGATGAGGCCTTGTGTGTTCTGGAAATAATGCCTCCACAATGGACGAATCTATAAGAAAAAGAGTCATGATTCAGAATTAATATACGAGGGTCCAATTTTACGAGTAATAGTTGCATGAAAATGAAAGCTTTTACATAAGAAAATAATAAGATAGTAGGGGATACCTTGTCTTGACCCCCGACATCCCAGACTGTGAAGCTGATGTTCTTGTACTCAACAGTCTCCACATTGAACCCTGCAAAGTTGTCCTTAATTAACTTCTTTTACGATATGAATAAGAAAACAAACAATATATGCCCATGTTCACTCAAATAAGATCACAACCTGTCCACTAAGATTGCAGTGAAAGACAACAATCAAAAGAATGTGAAAAAACATCAAAGCTGATTAATTGAATCATAAATATTAAGCCAGTAAATGTATCGGCTGTCACTGACAACAGATTGCAAAATAATCTAGGAGTGAAAGTGCTTACCAATGGTAGGAATTGTAGTCACGATCTCCCCAAGCTTTAGCTTGTACAAAATGGTAGTCTTACCAGCCGCATCGAGACCAACCATAAGGATACGCATCTCCTTCTTAGCAAACAGCCTGCTAAACAGCTTGCCGAAACTCAACCCCATTTTTTCCTTACTCTGTCATGCAACAAAACACACAAAGCCATCTTAATCATCTCAATTACAACAAAAATTCTAATCTCACAATAAGAGAAGACATTCATTCACATATCAAATTTGAATAAATCAATAGCATCAGCTTCCTCCATATCACAATCAAACCCTAATTCCACACATTTCGATTTCAAATATGTTCCAATATCATCATCACCGATTAATGTAACAGAACAATAGATCGAAACAGGGGTGAGAAGCTTGCGAGATTTACCTCGGGAGACGAGATGCGGCTCGCGACGATGGGATCTGATGAACGACAGCTTTCGTTGTACGCGTGAAAGTGTGTTTTGTAGACAATCCAGACTTTTTGAGTTGACGAAAATGCCCCTGCTTGATAAATGGAAAATAACAAGTTGAGGAAAAAAGAGGGAAAGATTACAAAGGTGAGATCATAAGATTCAATTCCTGAGCCACTCAAAAACTGTATGTAAAATGAAGTCCTTTCTCATTGATATCAACTTCTTTACATTACAACTCTTCGATGTTCAAGAAATGGTTCCCTTCGGAGCGGAAATATCCTCGAAGAAAATATTTTTCACCTCTTGCACGTGAATAAGTTATTTATGGTTCTTAAGCTGCGTAACTTTATAGTAACGGAACCTATAAGAGGTCGATGACAGTGATGCAGTTTTGTGATCATCAGTGCAACACTCAGCGCGAGTAGCAGTAGACTCATCTTGGGTAGAAAGTGGTGTTCGCCATGCTAGCAATTGATTCAGGGTAAGCATCATGGGTATTGTAAGTTTGATTTCCTGCAGCATCATTAAGTGACATGGTTCCTTCATCGACAAAAGGTGGATTGGCCGGTGCAGGTAACTCTTCATTTTCCTGCGTAGCATTTCTAGCACTTTTGACATTAGAGGTCGTAGAGTTGAGCTCTCTTGTGTGCAAAGAAGGCCTATATGGACTACTCTAGAAACCTCCGCCTTAATATTATGGTTGTGGTAATTATGCAACAGTAGATTTGGATCAAAGAGTTCCTCTACTATCCCTTGCTGGAAATGCTTCCATGCCTGTATTAATGACGAATACATAAGCCAAGGTAAAGATCAAATCATAGTCAGCGAGTGTGGTGTGTTTTTTGTGATCTTTTCGACGAACCTGTATGACTAGGCTGTCTGAATATTCAGCAGTTTTGACTTTGTTGTTTTGCTTTCCTGACACAACTTCTAGAAGTAACACACCGAAGCTGTATACATCTGCTTTTTCAGTAAGTTGGCCGTGCGCTAAGTACTCAGGCGCCATATACCCTCTGCAATAACACATGATGAGTAAAATGTAAATGATATTATCTGATATTAACTTGCGTGAAATACATGGGATCACATCACTGAATAAATCGTATCTATAGGATGAGGAGATTTGCTTACAAAGTTCCTGCAATGGCTGTGCTAATGTGGCTTTTATCGTCCTCAAAAGACCTTGCCAAACCAAAATCAGCTATTTTGGCTCGGAGCTTCGAATCCAACAGTATGTTACTAGCTTTAATGTCCCTATGAATGATTCTGATATTGGTGTTCTCATGAAGGTAGACCAGACCTTCTGCCGTGCCTAAAATTATCTCGTAGCGATTGTCCCATGTCAGTGTCTTGCCTCTACTCGAATCTATCACATTCATAACCAAAATCACCTGTCAAATTAAGAAAGAAAAAACAGAAATTGTACACATATTTTTGAACATACAGTTCAATGGTTACCAAATATGAAGCGATCAAGACTCTTGTTTGGGAGATACTCGTAAACAAGTAGACTTTCAGGTCCTGAACAGCAGCAGCCTAGCAACCTGACAAGGTTTTTATGTTCTATCCTACTAATTATATTGACTTCATTGTAGAAATCGGCCGCTCTATGCCTATTGTTGTAGAAAAGCCTCTTGACTGCAATCTCCCTCCCATCGTTCAAAACTCCCTAACAACAAATCTCATGTCTCAAAAAATGCATGTGAAAAATAAAATTTATTGGTAACCACCTGGTTGTCCTTGAATGAATCTGCAAATCTGAAATGCTAAATTTACCTTGTAAACTGTCCCGAACCCTCCTTGTCCTAGCTTATTTGTTTCATCAAATGATCCGGTTGCTTTGACAATTGTGGAATATTTGAAGTTCAAGCTACTGTCATGAAGAATCTTTGCCAACTTCTTCACATCACTTGAGCCTGCGCGTCATACAGTTCAAGACTTAATGGAACAAACTATTTGGCGCAATTTGTTCTCTAAGAAAAAATTACCTCTTCTTTTATTTTCAATGACTCTATGCTTGTAGACATATATTCCAATCAAAATTCCCATCACCAGGAGGAAAACACCACTTAAAGCTAAAACTATTATAACCAGCATAATTCCTGCAAAAGGAACGTATAAGTTGGTAACTTGTTTCGTTTGCCTGATTCGCGAATATTAAGTACTTACCTCTTGAATTTGTGCGGCCTGTTTCCTTGTTGAGGAAATCAACATCAGAATATCTAATAAAGCATCCGGTGAACAATGCTCGCCCCTCGGATTTAGGCAGGCAGTGTTTAATAGACTTAGATGCACTGTTCAAACAGGCACTGCAAGAACTTGCATTCAAGGTTCTCCAGCAGTCAGTCAAGACATAAACTGTTGAATTAGGAGAACCAGGAACGGCCATCTTGACCCTTGCATATCCTCCACCATGATGTGCATTTGAAACAGCCTGTGTAATAGCTGTTTCAGCAGTATTTTTGAACCCTGAATCGTTATTTGTCGCATTCCCACAAACTGACTTATCGTCAGGTCCTTTATACTCCTCAAAGAAGCTGTAGTTACCTGATCTCATAAAACAACCATCCAAATACACTCTACCGGCGTTGTGGGGGAAACATTTAGGAAGGACAGTTCTAGCCTGAGCATAGCATAAGACACAGTCAAGCAACGAGAGGTCGCCATAGCATTGAGCAAGGCCATAATTAGCATCTTGTCCTTCACCCGACACAGCCTTTCCAAACCCACTTACGCGCATTTGAACACTTATATTCTCCATTGTTGACACAAAGTTTGGAACAAAGAGAGTCGAGTTATGCTCCCTTTCATTCCCACATTGGATCTCTATAATCTGAGTTCTTGGGTCTCCAAGTGTTTTACCACACAACATCATAACTGCAAAAACAACGATCGCCATCAGCTGCAAACCGGATCCAAGGATCGACATGTTCATCCTTCCTGAAAACTTTGCAAAATGAGAACTCCAAGCTTCCCCAAAGTATCTAAAATAAAAGTTCCAACAATAAAGTTGACAACTAAAGTAAACCAAACATCCGAAACTATCAGCACGAGAAAATGAAACCAAAGACTTCAGTGGAACATAGTGTGCTAGCAAGATGACAGGTGGGTGTAATAACCACTAAAAGTGAACAAAATCAATTAGTAAGGGACAACCAACCCGACCACAGTTGAGAAAAAGAATTAGCCACGCAGTTTTCAGACTAGGAAAGCGATTTCTATGACATTTATTGGCTCTTTCACAATACTAAATGACAGAAAACATTTATGAGGTGGTTGTATGCAGTTAAACTCAAACCTCCACATGCCATAAGCTTCTAGAGATCGAAAACGAAAAAAATATAACAGTAACAGAGTTATTTACCAGTAAAATTTTACAGCTTAACAGTAAAACATATTTACCTGAATGGAGAATTTTCTGAAATTTTCTTCGAAATGTTTGGATTCAGGAAATCATATTGTGGACAAATCTGTCTTTCAATTTCTTGCCTGTCAAGAAAAGGGTCAGTAGAAACTGGTTGAGCCTTGAAATGGGAAAGAAGCAAAGTCAAAAAAGAGTGACAGAAATTTCTGCGAGAAGAAGATATAAAAATCTCTTAAAGTCAATGGTAAGGGACTCTTAAATACATTCTTTATGCTTCCATGAGTATTCAAAAGATTGATGCAACCTAAACTACCCCTTAATCGATATGGTGACATATGAAAGTGAGACTCATAAATGACAATCTGCAGAGGGATTGCTAGCCCTATGAACATGTAGTGTTCTAGTTTCTTAGTCAAACAACAAAACCTCAATGCTGAAGTTTTAACAAAAAAACTGCTTATTAACATGCCAAGTAAACAGCTTTGGTAGCAAGCAGTTGTGCTTGTACTGTATACTGCCTGGCATTGACCATCAAAGGTTACTTGAGATTCAGTTTAAGGGACTAAAATGGATAACTGATTTTTATAAAACATTTGAGTGGAATAGACTCTACAAAATATATACAAGTCACTCGAGATCTAGTGTACAAGTAATTCACATCTAAGATACAGAAACTGTATATCACAAAGTTACATTGGGAAAGTATTATATGGAACTCCCACCTTTTTATGGATCCATGAATCCCTCTTTGCATTCGTTGATTGCATTTACTTTGCATTTTGGACGCACCAGATTGTGCCAGCGCATTAATGAGCATGTGTAACTCACGTATGCATTTGTCATGTGCAACTCACATGTGCATTTCAAAAATGCAAACACGTGGCACAATCTGGTGCACATAAAAAATGCAATCAACAGTGATAAAGAGAGATCCATGAATCCATGGAAAGAGGGGGGTTCCACATAATACTTCCCCAAGTTACATATGCGGAATAATAAGAAAATTTTCTTACAAGAACTCGGCTCCGGAGACATTCCAGCTGTTTCCTTTTCAGCTATGCATCCACGTGAGCTGACGATATCAGATTGAGTGACGAGGGTGGTAGTCTAATAGGCTACAAGGCTGAACGGACGTAATCACTACATATTAGTTAATCTGTACGAGTCAAACGGTTATCTTGGATAATAGAAACTACTATCGGTCATGTTGTTCCCTGAGGACTGAGTGTCTGATCCAGGCTGAAACTCGTATACTGTTGGTTGGGATGGGTCTATGTCTCGGCTATTGCCGAGATTTAGAAATGGAGGTTGTGTGGGTTCAGGAAGATCATTGTCCATCATATCTGTCAACATCCTCACAACAAGGGACATTGCTGGTCGCGCTTCTGCTGATGCTTGGACGCATAGTAAGGCGATATGGAGTAAATGAGCTACCTCTTTATCTTGAAAGTTTCCATTCAAATTAGGGTCAGCTACTTCATGTAGCGTTCCGGATTTGTAATGTGTCCACACCTATGCAGATAAAAAGATTTTAATTGTAGTAAAACAAATATTAAAAAGAAGTCATGCATTGTATCGTGTAAGAAATGGTATTTTGAGGAAGCGCACCATTTGCAGCATCGAATATGAATCCTGAGTAAAAGCAGTATTTCTCCTCCCACTAACAACTTCACTTACTAGAACCCCAAAACTATACACGTCTGCTTTTTCCGTCAACTTACCACGAACTATGTACTCAGGTGCCATATACCCGCTGCATTAACAAAGCGTCGCTAATTATAAGAACATCCTTTTTACTCCATAAGCATCATATACATTATATTTAAAGTGTATGTTGAAGGTTTTTCTCACAGTGTCCCAGCGATTGCCGTACTGACGTGTGTCCTATCTTCCGGAAATAATCTAGCAAGTCCAAAATCAGCAATTTTGGCACTGCAATCATTTTCCAGCAATACATTGCTCAACTTTATGTCCCTATGTATTATTCTCAAGTTGGACTCTTCATGCAGATATGTCAAGCCCTGGGCTGTTCCGAGTATAATGTTGTACCTTTTTTCCCAACTTAGAGGCACATGTTTTCTATTGCCTGCATCGAATTCATGGTATAGAGTAAATAAAGATGAAAAGGCAAAAAGACATTACAGAGATATTCCACAGATTAGAAAACTACCAAATATGTGATCATGAAGACTTTGATTTGGCACATATTCATAGACGAGCAGACTCTCGGGGCCAGCAATGCTACAGCCTAACAGTTTCACAAGATTCTTGTGGTTGATGTCGCTAATTAAATTCACTTCATTGAAGAAATGATCAACCCATTGTCTAGTGTTGAAGAAAAGCCGCTTTATTGCAACGATAGTCCCATCTGGCAGCGTACCCTGAACAAATCAAATCCACTGTGTCAAAAAACCCATTCACGAAAACGTAATTTTAGGCACTTCAGGGATTAGAGAGTACTTTGTATACGGAACCAGATCCTCCTTGACCCAGCTTATTAGCATTGCTAAAATAGTTTGTAGCCTTCTCCAGAGTTTCATATGAGAAATTTAATTTGGACTTGTTGACGGTGGCCAATAGTGAGCCTAGCTGCTTCCTCTCTGAAATTTCACACAACGTATGTTACATATATTGCTAAGATACAAAGCTAGTACATTGAACTTTCAACACAATTTGAGGACAAAAATCCGACCAAAAATTAAGGAGACGCATACCTTTCTGCTTCTTCAGCTGTCTCTTCCTCACAAGGTAAAGGCCGGCCAAAACAATGAAAATAAAAGCAGCTGAAGCAGAAGTGGCAGCCAAGATAGTGGCAAGTCTGCTCCCGCCTCCACCTGATACGCAGAAAAGGAAAATAATAATCATATTTCGACACAAATATTAGTATCTAAGAGTTTTTGAGACTGCTAAACCCCTAATCAAACCCAACATGATTTATCAAGTCTTTGTTCTGGAACATAAAAAGAAAGTCAGCAAAACTCAATTATCAAGTAATAATAGAAAAGCCGAAGTCAAGTTACCTCCACTTCTAGAAACTGGAACTACAGTCGAGTTATCATAAAACTTCTTGGTCGAATACTTCATGTAACACCCAGCATTCAAAACCCGCCCTTCCTCCTTGGGTGCACAGCTACTAATATTCGCAACAGCTCTCATCAAACAAGTATCACAAGCAGCCCCCGTCACACGCTCCCAACACTGAGCCAAACCATAAACAGTCAAATTACTCCTGCTCCCACCTAAACTCCCAACAAAGAACCCGTCATTCTTCGGCGCTCTTCTACTCAAATTACTCATCAACTCAACAACACTCTCCCCAAATTCCGTCCCATTCCCAACAACACTCCGATTACCACAAACAGTCCTATCCACCGCACTCCGCTCCTCTTCAAAAAACTCATAATCATCATACCTAACATAACACCCATCATAAAACAACCTCCCACCTCTCACCAATCTCTGAAAAGGAAGACATCTCAAAATCTGAGTCTTGCACTGCGCAAAACACTGATCACAATCCAACTTCGACAAATCCTTCATACACTCTCCAAACGCATAAACAGTAGCATTCCCACTTCCATTAACCACTCCAGCAAATCTCCGAGCGCTCACTAGCGGAGTCACAGCATCCAACGCTGCTATAAAGTTAGCAACAAACGGCTCCCTCAGCGCCACCGGCGCTGTTCTGTTCGTGCAGATTAACGCTACCTCCGTAGCCCTAGGATCTGAAACCGATAAAGTGAACAAACACAAGGACCAAGTGAAACTCACCAGGTGGGTAAAACGGATGAAATCGAACCCCATTCGAGCAATCAAATCGGATTCGAATTTGTGGGAACTGGGAAGTGAAAAAGGAGGAAACTTGGGAAATGGGGTAGAGAAAAAATCAAAGCTTCGATAGTTAGTTTTACAACGACAGTCGCCGATTTTGACAAGAAGTGGAGGAGACGCAATGCTGGAAAACGCGTACGTCAACCACTACCCACCTGTGCTGGTAGTGGCAGAGATCGAGAAGATTAGTCAACGTTTTTTGGGGTTCCGTTGACTTACGGTACATGTCGATCTGCCGTCATTAATTTGGGCGCCGTTGTTTTCTCGGATCGAGATGGACTTGGCCCATTTCGAAGCCCAGTACGAAGACTATTATTCATTCAAGCCCGGCCCAAACCTGCAGCGTTTGCATGATTTGTCATCATTGGATGTTTCCTGAATCTAGGGTTTTGCTTGAAATCTTACCAGCAGCATTATATAATACGGGTGCACAACACCATGCACGACCTATTTAAATAAGCGAAGGACACTCATAAAAACGATGTAGACCATGTTTATATTATGGTATGGTTGCATTAGATTGAATTTGATGAAGTTAAAGCCACATGCTGTTCCTTATCATAATTCGTACAATCATGGTTGTCCTCACACTGGAGTGAAAAAGAGATTAAAATTCCCTAGCTTTATAGGCTCCGTTACTAGTCTTTAAGACCACCTTTGGCCAGCCGAGCACCACCCTTTAAACACCATCATCACCATTCCAATGCTCTCCATTTTCCTTTATCAGGCCTAATGATCTTCTCTTTTTCATCCTCTCCTCCTTTCCACTACAGATTATGATGGATATCACCGTCGCGTATCCAGTGTATTCATTTAAAGGACAATCGAATGCATTCGAAACATCTTGATTTAGTTTAAGAGGTCTTGAAAAGATCAGTGTGAGGACAGCCATGATGAGATACTATCACAACTTGTTTCGAATGCATAAC
>QZGG01001682.1:0-56309 GCA_006409495.1 Sedum album
ACGTCAGGCGCCTAGAGGTTGGTACAACATGCTATTAGCATTCTTAGTCCACCAAGGCTATGTGCAAGGGGGAGTGGATACAACGTTATTTGTAAAACACACCAAGAATGACTTCATTATAGCTTAATTCTACATGGATGACATTGTTTTTGGCTCTAGCTCTAAGAAGATGGTCGAGGCTTTTGTGGAACAAATGAAAAGCGAGTTTCAAATGTGCATGGTTGGCAAGATGAACTACTTTATTGGACTTATTATCAAACAGAAAGATGATGGAATTTTTATCTCCCAGAACAAGTATGTAGGCCATTCGATAAAGAAATTTGGATGGAAAAAGCTAGTCACAAACTAACACCTTCTGCGACTACTGATAAGCTGTCAAAGGATGCACATGGGAAAGATGTGGATCAGACACCATAGAAGCATTATTGACAGTCTGCTATATATGACAGCAAGTAGACCAGACATTAGCTATGCAGTTGGTGCTTGTGCGATATTTCAAGCAAATCCCAAGGAAAGTCACCTTAGCAAGGTTAAAAGGAAAATCCGCTAAGTCAAAGGGACTATCAAATACAAACTTTGGTACTCAAAAAATTGTAGCACAAACTGGTGCGATTTTGCGTCGCCGACTAGACTGAAACACTGAAGACCAAAAAAGCACTTTAGGAGGGTGTTTCTTACTAGGAAACAATCCTAATTTAGCGAAAAGAAAAACTCTCTTATTATCTACAGCTAAAGCCAAGTACATTTATTCATGAAACTGTTGTACTCAGATGCTCTGGAAGAAACAAATGCTTGATGAATATGGTGTAAAGCAGGGGGAGATGATTCTTTACTACGATAACCAAAGTGCAATCAACATCTCAAAAAACCCAATACAACACTCTCTAACGAAGCATAGTCACATTAGACATCACTTTATTCAAGACCTTGTGGAGAAGAAGATCATCACTCTCGAGTATGTTTCCGCCAAACAACAATTGCCCAACATCTTTACCAAAGCCTTAAGCTACACGCAATTTGAAGCACTAAGAGTTTCACTTGGACTCTGTATTGTCTAATAGTACATGACAGCTTAAGTTCCAGCCTATCACATAACCATAAGATATAGATAAGCTTGACAGTATAGGATGCAATTAAGAGTTAACTGATACAGATCACCATTGCAGCTTCAATACATATTAACGGTTGCATATGCGTATGACATTTCATTCTCAGACAGATGGACAGACTTAAAGAATGATTCAGATCATGGAGGATATGCCGAGAGCTTGTGTCATGAATTTTAGGAACAATTGGGATTGATACACACTGTTGATGGAGTTCGCATGCAACTACAGTTACCATTCGAGTATTCAAATGGCTCCATTTGACGCTCTTTATGGTAGGAGATTCAGATCACTAATCAGTTGATTTACATTGTGCGAGAGAAAGTGGCTCTCAACATTCTGCAAGAGGCGAATGCAATTATTAAAAAGAGCAAGGAAAGATGGTTAGCAACATGGAGCCGATTTTTTTAACAGAACCCATACGCAGTTTCAGAGTTGGAATTTAGGTTGAAATATTGTTATCTCAAGAGTCTCGCCTATGAAAGGTTTTAGAAGGTTTGGAAAGAATGAAAAACTAAATCTTTATTTTATTGGTCATTTTGATATCATAGAGCATATTGGGAATGTTGCTTACACAATTGCATTACCTTCAACGTCAAGAAATTTTCACATACTATTTAATTTTCGACGTTGAAGAAGTATGTGACGGCACGTCGTTGTGTGCTGCAAATTGGCTCGTTCAGCTCCAACGGTTCGTCTAGAGCAAGCCTTTGGTCGTATTTTAGACCACTTTTAACGATATTGGGCAGAGTCTCTCCTTTGCTCTTGCAGTCATAATCAGAGTGGTATATCGGTTCCTTGAGCGCAACCACTAGTTCCTGCGCATCAGGCGGTACAAGCTCATTAGCAACAATTAATTCATTAAACTCTCCAATGTACCTCTCATCTGCTGGCATCGATTCAGCGTGCTCTTCAATAATCTCCTCATCCAAATCTGCCGAATCCATTAAATGTGCCTCCAGTTGCACGCTTTCCAGTGCACGTGTGACAGCTGGTGCACTAGATGTCTCCTTGTCTGACCTGAGTATCTCTGTATTGACCTCATTTTGGGAAGAGATTCTTTTTGCTTTCCTGTGCTCCATGATTTCGATTATGGTAGCAGAGATCTCTGTCAGCTGATTTTCAATGAAAGTAAAATGCTTTTTGTTTTGCTCTTCGTTCTTGCGTATGATTGCTGCCAGCTGACCGACTATGTCCTCCAGAGACCTTCTTGGTTGCTGATTGTATTGTGCTGCTCCTTCAGTGCATCTGTGCGATGGGTTGTATGAAGCAGCTGGCGCGTAAGGTCGTGCGCCCGTTGGGAGCGTAAGGTTGCGCGCGCCAGTCAGTGCGCGGTCTCTGGAAATTCTGATCCGCTCTCCAACTGAATCCATTCTCAGCAGCAAACATCTCTTTGATGGTGCGTCGCGCCACAAGTTGCGCAGGTACGCGCGCGACAGGTGGTGGCGCACGAGCATCAACATTGTATTGGATCTGGACCTCATTCCTCAATGTCGCATCAGCCATGCTTTGCTCAAAATCTCTCTGAACCTCCCTTCTGATAGCATCCAATTCTGCGAGGTTCAGTCTAGCAAGCAAGTTCTCGACATTGCGCGCTGACGCATCTGGTGCTTTATCCATTCGTCTACCGATCACGCTGTTCTCACCACCAAAAGCAAAAACAACAGCGAGATTAAAAGTAACAAATTTTTTGATTTTTTTATATAAAAGAACAGAAAGTAAATAACAAACTAAATATAAAAGAAAAAGAAAAAGAAAAAGAAAAGAAAACTTCTCTAGCCGCTCCCCCGGCAACGGCGCCAAAATTTGACGAGCACGTCGTTGAGTGCTGCAAATTTATCCCGGCTCTCCTCCTTAGTATAGTCTAGGCAAGTCGGGGTCAAATTGACAGGGAACGGTGAGAAGTCGTCTTTTATCTACAAAGTAATTGACAAGATTGGGGGTTTAATAGCAAGTGGTAAGAAAACAGAAACAAACACGCGTGACTACACTAGCGATCTACTACTAAGTTGTTTAACAATTTATGAGATGCTATCAGCTCAGACTTATCCTTATGAACATATGCTTATCATCGGTTACTAAAGATACATGATATAATATTCACGTAGGTTAAGGTCCTGTCACAGCTTAATAACCTACACATACATTCCGGTCAAAGTTCGTATGATATTATTATTCAATTCTAGTCTAGTCAAACACGAATCCGGTCAAGGTAGCTATTGACTATTCTAGTGTCACTCCTATCATTCACAGTCATGTACTTCTGATAGTTAAACTACAGATAACAGATTTTACAACTAAGTCTGCGGTGCAAGGCTTCGCTTAATTGTCTAACCTAATTATCATGCAATTGAGCTCGGAATAATAATACTAAGCTTATCATGCAATTAAGAACAAAACCTCAAAACATAATGGTCACAAGTAAAAGTCTAAACTGATAAAGCAAGTTAGCTAGACATGCTTTTATTAAACATCTCAAAGTCTGTATAATAAACAACAATAGTAAAACAAAGAAAACTCAGCGTAGGTTGTCAATCTGTGCGTCGGTCCCTTGCTGCGCGTCGCTTTGTCACTGGATCTAGCTCTTGCGCATCTCTCCTAGCTTGGTTTGGCCGGACGGCCCGTAGGCTGGAGTATGGTGTCTTCTTGCACATCTTCAAGCTTGGTATTTATATGCAAGCTTCTAGGGTTTCTAAGTTCAAAATAGGAAAGAGATAATCTTTGATTTCCATGTTTATCCATAAAATCTCGCATAAAATATATTCTGCGAGTTGCTGACATCAGCTCCGCGTTTGCTGACGTCATCGTCTCTGGTGCGTGACTTGGCTTGCGCGCGACTTCCACTGGCGCGCTTACTTGCGCACGGATGACTGGTGAGCAACCGACTGGCGAGCGACTCACTTGTGAGCAAGCGACTCACCTGTGAGCGAGCGACTCACTTGTGAGCGAGCGACTCGCTTGTGTGCGACCAAGGTTGCGCACCTGCATTCTGCTCGGACCTTTACAATTATTTCTTCTTTGTTTCTTGCTGTGAAATACGCTTCTAAACATCTATATTTAACGCATATTCATCCTTAGCTCATAAAATCTGCTGAAATACAAAACTATACCAAAAGCGTAATCTTATACGAGAAAATATACAAACAAGCATAGTGTAAAGGACATAAAATATCATATGAAAGTGCCTTATTAGTCTCGAACTTGCGTCGGCAGCTCTGCATTCTTCTTCTCCAAGTCGCTCTCTGTGATTTCCATTATGCTTTGTATTTATAGTCTTGCCTCCTGGGGTTTTCGCGAGAAAATAGGCAAGAAAATATATGGAAATCATCTTTATGTCTAAAAACTAGCTTTAGAAATATTCTTTGCACGTGATGACGTCATCGCTCCGGATTTGTCGCTGATTGCTGATGTCACCATTTTGCTCTGCTCTGCAACTCATTACTCGCACGCTCCTTGGTTTTCCGGCTCTTGTCAACTTTGTTGTTCTTTGCTCCGAGATTCAGCCTTCTTGTTGCACTTTTGTTCTAACTCTTCTAATAAACCTGAGATATAAAACTACACCAAAAGCGTAATCTTAAACTTAATATGTTAGAAATCTAAGCAGTGTAAAGGACTTAAAACAACATACAAAAGTGCCTCATCAGTATGCCTTGATTCTTGTCATATTTTAGAGAAAAAAATAGCTGGTTGATGATACTTAAATTTTGAGGAACTACATATCGCTATTTTTGATAGAATAGTATCATTAGACAAGTTGCACTATGCCATTTTGAACACTACGCAACATACATGTGCTTGTTGCAAAAGCTCTGAAATGCATTGCGTAAGCGTTATACAACATACTAGGTGTCGCAACGAAAACTGTGTAACAAGACGTGTTGCATAAGTCGTGCCAAATACTTTGAAAAGTATGTTGCATAAGCTGTTATAACTTTTGCAACATTATGTTGTTTGACGGAGCGTATTTATACGATCCATCAAAACGTAAAATCCTATGATTTAAATATATTATTTCATGTATTATTTCACTTTTGTGTGTGATTCATGTTATAGATACATCAAGACTACTTTGACATTTTAATTCGTAAGAGGATGCAATTTGAAGTCATTTGGAATCAAAGATTGAACCGCAAGAAACCAAAAATCTGATTTTCTAGAACTCCACGGAGGGTACTGAATTTCTGGCCGTGGAGGGTATGGAATTAATGAAAACACATAAGCCTCCGCGGAACTAAATCCTTCAGCGTCCGCAGCAGTCTAAAAATAGCAAAATTGCATTAAACTTCCACCATGGAAATGAAACAAATAATGATTTCGTGCTACAAGAAATGAGGACGGAATTTTATGCAATTTATGATGAAAATGCATATAAAAGGAGGAGATGAGGACATCAAAAATAAGCCATCATTTGGCCAATGTTTTGGCTTTCTTTTCACACACTTTCTACACCATTTTCAACCATTTTTGGAGCTCTCTTGCTACTTGAAAAAATCTGGATTTTTGAAAGAGGAAACCATCTCATTCTCAAGCCGTAGTGACAACGGAAGGAGATAAGGAAGGCCACATCTTCATCATCAAATTTGTGACAATTTTCTTACTCACAAACTCTCTTTTATTTTCTTGTATTTTGTTGTGATGAATCTTACATGTAACTAAACTCACCCAATTTGGGGGAGTTTTTTGTTAACATATATTGATGATTGTTATTGCATGATTATTTTGTGTGAATTTTATTACAATTCTTTGATGCAAATTACATGCTTGAATGTTTGTTTAGCGTAGCCTAGCGGTGAACTATATTAACATGTCTTGTATGATGCTTGTTTGATTTCATTCTAGTCAAGCCTAGCGGTGTAGCTAGTCTGTAATTTATTCAAGCTATTATCAATCTTCTTGAGAACTTAGTGGTTAATAGAAGATAAGGATTTTACAGAATTATTTGCATATTATCTTAGCGGATGTATGTGTGTTGTGTCTCTAGTGGGAACAATTAAATAAATTCACATGATTTGTACATGGTAATAATTATTTTATGTTGCAAGCAACTCCTTGAATTGGTGTTTTGATAGTGTTACATTATTTGTTACTTGATACTAAATTATTCAAAACCCCCCTTAGGAATTATTAGTAGAATAAAAAATATACTCTTGACTTAATTGCTCTCTCTTGGGTTCGACCCTACTTGCCGCTTGCTAGCTTGTTGGAAAAGTATAAATTTAAGTTTGAGGCACTCAACGACGTGCTCGTCAAATTCGATGAGCAACTCCTTGATGAGCATATTTATACGATCCATCAAAACGTAAAATCCCATGATTTAAATATATTATTTCATGTATATTTCACTTTTGTGTGTGATTCATGTTATAGATGCATCAAGACTACTTTGACATTTTAATTCATAAGAGGATGCAATTTGAAGTCATTTGGAATCAAAGATCGAACCGCAAGAAACCAAAAATCTTATTTTATGGAACTCCGCGGAGGGTATTGAATTTCTGGAACTCCGCGGAGGGTATTGAATTTCTGGCCGCGGATTTCTGGAACTCCGCGGAGGGTATTGAATCAATGAAAATACTTAAGCCTCCGCGGAACTAAATCCTTCAGCGTCCGTGGCAGTCTAAAAATAGCAAAATTGCATTAAACTTCGCCTTGGAAATGAGATAAATAAATGATTTCGTGCTACAAGAAATGAGGACGGAATTTTATGCAATTTATGATGAAAATGCATATAAAAGTTGGAGACAAGGACATAAATATAAGGCACCATTTGGCCAGTGTTTTGGCTTTCTTTTCACACACTTTCTACACCATTGTCAACCATTTTTGGAGCTCTCTTGCTACTTGAAGAAATCTGGATTTTTGAAGAGGAAACCATCTCATTCTCAAGCCGTAGTGACAACGGAAGGAGATAAGGAAGGCCACATCTTCATCATCAAATTTGTGACAATTTTCTTACTCACAAACTCTCTTTTATTTTCTTGTATTTTGTTGTGATGAATCTTACGTGTAACTAAACTCACCCAATTTGGGGAGTTGTTTGTTAACATATATTGATGATTGTTATTGCATGATTTTTTTGTGTGAATTTTATTACAATTCTTTGATGCAAATTACATGCTTGAATGTTTGTTTAGCATAGCCTAGCAGTGACTATATTAACATGTCTTGTATGACGCTTTTTTGACTTCATTCTAGTCAAGCCTAGCGGTGTAGCTAGTTGCGTGACTGAGCTTGCTCTTTGTTTCCGAGATTGCGAAGTACCAACCTCCACGAACACTTTTTTAACCATATAACCGAAAAACAAAGCTTTGACCGGTTGACTGCCTCTCTAGAACCTTTCTATCAACTCCACATCCCATGTTATTCCAACTCAAAAGATTTATGAAAATTCAAAAAATTTACACAAAGTCCAGTAATGATTCATACAAGCACAATATTTGCGACGATACGAAAAACGAGTAAGAATAGTCCGATATGAGTTCATGCGCATAATGTACTGATCATCGTTGTTTATTCACGCATGTCTAGCTAGCTTTTATTAAACCCTAAAACATTAAACTAAACTACCTAATTTCCCCTCACACTTAAACAAAAACATGTCCCCACGTTTCAGAAAAGTATACAGAGGAAATTGTATGCATGCGAAAAACTAAGTTATCTAAAAAACAAAAAATTCTAATGCAACTAAAACGTGTAAAGTAAAATGACGGGTTACCTCCCGACAAGTGCCTTTGTTTAACGTCGTTGGCTCGACAGTACCTTGCGCAGACTATGGCGCACCAGTGTTCTCCCCCACACTTGAATTTTTGCCCTTTTTGTTATCAGCTTTATTCCTGCATGGCAAACATTCAAGTGCATAATTATATTCATTGCTTAACTGGGAGTTAGTGACATCAAAACCAAAATAAAAGTTTGGAATAAAAAAGTTCAAATCTGTTGATGTCGCGCGAGTCAAAACGCGCGTTTGCACTCGCTCACGAGCTTCCCTCGAACCATGGTGTACTCGCGCACCAACTGGTGCGCGAATTGGCTCGTTCAGCTCCAACGGTTCGTCTAGATCAAGCCTTTGGTCGTATTTTAGACCACTTTTAACGATATTGGGCAGAGTCTCTCCTTTGCTCTTGCAGTCATAATCAGAGTGGTATATCGGTTCCTTGAGCGCAACCACTAGTTCCTGCGCATCAGGCGGTACAAGCTCATTAGCAACAATTAATTCATTAAACTCTCCAATGTACCTCTCATCTGCTGGCATCGATTCAGTGTGCTCTTCAATAATCTCCTCATCCAAATCTGCCGAATCCATTAAATGTGCCTCCAGTTGCGCGCTGATCAGTGTTAGAAATGTCTATTTTAAGCCCCTATTTTTATGCTTATTTCATATGATTTGAATGTAAAATATATTACTTTTGATACTTTGATTGATGTTTCAGGTCAAAAGCACGGTTTACACTTTACGAAGGAGCACAAATGGAAATATGAGGAAAAGTACGTGAATTCGGCCTAAATCAGACGTAATTGGATCATTTCTGCAATTCTTAGACCGAGTGCACTAAAGAACCTTACTCGAGCAAAAACAGCCGAAGACCTAAGTTACTCGACCGAGTGAACACACTGCTCGAGCAAGTTGTCACGTGACCAAGACCCTTCGTATGGATTATCTACATTAACTCGAGTGATTTAATACAAGATTTATGACAAGAAGATAAGCCAAACCTTTCACTCACTCGAGGGTTAAATGCATGAAGATAAGGAAGAACTCTACATTTACTCGGCCATTTATGAAGGGAGTTAAAGCTAGACTTCTCAAGTCACTCGAGCCCTATGATCTACACTATATAAGCATCACAAGACACTCAAAGAAGGTTGGCTGCTGCTGCCCGAGCTACCTACGGGGGCTGAAATAATAGAGTGATTGATCATAGTCGAGTAAACCAAGTGAAGAAGAAGGAGCCGAGAGAGCTCAAGATACCGATTGAATTATTGAAGATTATACAACCAGATTTTGTACTCGAGATACCGAGGAGATAGCAGCAGCTTTGGAGCTCGACCGTGGATCATCAATCACTGAGAATTTCTAAACTTTACTCTTGTTTTATTTACAATCATTTTACTTTACAATCATTTGAACATGTTTGCATTATCACTCGAGATGAGTGAGTAGTTTCTTTATGATGAGGATTTGATGAATCTCTAGTGCTTATGAATAACTAGAACATGATTATTTAATTTATATGAATCAATTCTTGTATGATAATTGCGTGTGTTGAATCATACCCGAGCTTAATCTTCATAAAATAGGTGTCCTGACAAAACATCTAGAAGTGTAGGTCGGAGTAGTATATCTAGGGAGGGGACCGAGAGGTGAACTTAGATTATTTAGGAATCAATACAACCATTAGATCGAGTATATTAGCAAAGCGAGAGCAGCGAGTATATTTGGTGCATGAATGTATTAATAAGCGTATTTAGACAAGACTAGTGAAATTCCAACATTCGAGAGTGAGGAATAGCTAGTTGAGTAGATGTTTACGTGCGAATCCAACATTCGAGAGTGAGGATCCGTATGCTAATGCTACTCAGTCTAAATTCTAGAGTATAAATCCAACATTCGAGAGTGAGGATTTATATTATCATATAACTATGCATTCTAGATTAAATTGTCATCAAGAAGAAATTCATAACTATAATATAAATGCAACATTCGAGAGTGAGTATTTATATATCTTGTTTGAGTGAAACCATAAGTATTAGTAGAGGATTCTCATCCTTGTCATAGTTTTTAATATTTGATAACGAACCTTTTATTTAAACATTGCTTGCCTTTTTAATATTGCCTTTAAAACACTGCCTTTTGAACACTGCCTTCTGAATAAACAAGACGCTTAAGAACTAAAGTTAAAGCTAGTAATTGAAACTAAAGAATTAAAAAGCTAGTAATCGAGTTTGAAATATAACTTGATTCCACTGTTCCCTTGGGTTCGACACTAGGTCACCCCTAGTTCTATAAATTCTTTTGAGTTGCGTGGTGGAATGTTTATTCACATATACCGCATCACGTCACGCGCTTTCCAGTGCACGTGTGACAGCTGGTGCACTAGATGTCTCCTTGTCTGACCTGAGTATCTCTGTATTGACCTCGTTTTGGGAAGAGATTCTTCTTGCTTTCCTGTGCTCCATGATTTCGATTATGGTAGCAGAGATCTCTGTCAGCTGATTTTCAATGAAAGTAAAATGCTTTTTGTTTTGCTCTTCGTTCTTGCGTATGATTGCTGCCAGCTGACCGACTATGTCCTCCAGAGACCTTCTTGGTTGCTGATTGTATTGCGCTGCTCCTTCAGTGCATCTGTGCGATGGGTTGTATGAAGCAGCTGGCGCGTAAGGTCGTGCGCCCGTTAGAGCGTAAGGTTGCGCGCGCCAGTCAGCGCGCGGTCTCTGGAAATTCTGATCCGCTCTCCAACTGAATCCATTCTCAGCAGCAAACATCTCTTTGATGGTGCGTCGCGCCACAAGTTGCGCAGGTACGCGCGCGACAGGTGGTGGCGCACGAGCATCAACATTGTATTGGATCTGGACCTCATTCCTCAATGTCGCATCAGCCATGCTTTGCTCAAAATCTCTCTGAACCTCCCTTATGATAGCATCCAATTCTGCGGGGTTCAGTCTAGCAAGCAAGTTCTCGACATTGCGCGCTAACGCATCTGGTGCGTTATCCATTCGTCTACCGATCACGCTGTTCTCACCACCAAAAGCAAAAACAACAGCGAGATTAAAAGTAACAAATTTTTTGATTTTTTTATATAAAAGAATAGAAAGTAAATAACAAACTAAATATAAAAGAAAAAGAAAAAGAAAAGAAAAGAAAACTTCTCTAGCCGCTCCCCGGCAACGGCGCAAAAATTTGACGAGCACGTCGTTGAGTGCTGAAATTTATCCCGGCTCTCCTCCTTAGTATAGTCTAGGCAAGTCGGAGTCAAATTGACAGGGAACGGTGAGAAGTCGTCTTTTATCTACAAAGTAATTGACAAGATTGGGGGTTTAATAGCAAGTGGAAAGAAAACAGAAACAAACACGCGTGACTACACTAGCGATCTACTACTAAGTTGTTTAACAATTTATGAGATGCTATCAGCTCAGACTTATCCTTATGAACATATGCTTATCATCGGTTACTAAAGATACATGATATAATATTCACGTAGGTTAAGGTCCTGTCACAGCTTAATAACCTACACATACATTCCGGTCAAAGTTCGTATGATATTATTATTCAATTCTAGTCTAGTCAACCACGAATCCGGTCAAGGTAGCTATTGACTATTCTAGTGTCACTCCTATCATTCACAGTCATGTACTTCTGATAGTTAAACTACAGATAACAGATTTTACAACTAAGTCTGCGGTGCAAGGCTTCGCTTAATTGTCTAACCTAATTATCATGCAATTGAGCTCGGAATAATAATACTAAGCTTATCATGCAATTAAGAACAAAACCTCAAAACATAATGGTCACAAGTAAAAGTCTAAACTGATAAAGCAAGTTAGCTAGACATGCTTTTATTAAACATCTCAAAGTCTGTATAATAAACAACAATAGTAAAACAAAGAAAACTCAGCGTAGGTTGTCAATCTGTGCGTCGGTCCCTTGCTGCGCGTCGCTTTGTCACTGGATCTAGCTCTTGCGCATTTCTCCTAGCTTGGTTTGGCCGGACGGCCCGTAGGCTGAAGTATGGTGTCTTCTTGCACATCTTCAAGCTTGGTATTTATATGCAAGCTTCTAGGGTTTCTAAGTTCAAAATAGGAAAGAGATAATCTTTGATTTCCATGTTTATCCCTAAAATCTCGCATAAAATATATTCTGCGAGTTGCTGACATCAGCTCCGCGTTTGCTGACGTCATCGTCTCTGGTGCGTGACTTGGCTTGCGCGCGACTTCCACTGGCGCGCTTACTTGCGCACGGATGACTGGTGAGCAACCGACTGGCGAGCGACTCACTTGTGAGCAAGCGACTCACCTGTGAGCGAGCGACTCACTTGTGAGCGAGCGACTCGCTTGTGTGCGACCAAGGTTGCGCACCTGCATTCTGCTCGGACCTTTACAATTATTTCTTCTTTGTTTCTTGCTGTGAAATACGCTTCTAAACATCTATCTTTAACGCATATTCATCCTTAGCTCATAAAATCTGCTGAAATACAAAACTATACCAAAAGCGTAATCTTATACGAGAAAATATACAAACAAGCATAGTGTAAATGACATAAAATATCATATGAAAGTGCCTTATCAGTCTCGAACTTGCGTCGGCAGCTCTGCATTCTTCTTCTCCAAGTCGCTCTCTGTGATTTCCATTATGCTTTGTATTTATAGTCTTGCCTCCTGGGGTTTTCGCGAGAAAATAGGCAAGAAAATATATGGAAATCATCTTTATGTCTAAAAACTAGCTTTAGAAATATTCTTTGCACGTGATGACGTCATCGCTCCGGATTTGTCGCTGATTGCTGATGTCACCATTTTGCTCTGCTCTGCGCAACTCATTACTCGCACGCTCCTTGGTTTTCCGGCTCTTGTCAACTTTGTTGTTCTTTGCTCCGAGATTCAGCCTTCTTGTTGCACTTTTGTTCTAACTCTTCTAATAAACCTGAGATATAAAACTACACCAAAAGCGTAATCTTAAACTTAATATGTTAGAAATCTAAGCAGTGTAAAGGACTTAAAACAACATACAAAAGTGCCTCATCAGTATGCCTTGATTCTTGTCATATTTTAGAGAAAAAAATAGCTGGTTGATGATACTTAAATTTTGAGGAACTACATATCGCTATTTTTGATAGAATAGTATCATTAGACAAGTTGCACTATGCCATTTTGAACACTACGCAACATACATGTGCTTGTTGCAAAAGCTCTGAAATGCATTGCGTAAGCGTTATACAACATACTAGGTGTCGCAACGAAAACTGTGTAACAAGACGTGTTGCATAAGTCGTGCCAAATACTTTGAAAAGTATGTTGCATAAGCTGTTATAACTTTTGCAACATTATGTTGTTTGACGGAGCGTATTTATACGATCCATCAAAATGTAAAATCCTATGATTTAAATATATTATTTCATGTATTATTTCACTTTTGTGTGTGATTCATGTTATAGATGCATCAAGACTACTTTGACATTTTAATTCGTAAGAGGATGCAATTTGAAGTCATTTGGAATCAAAGATTGAACCGCAAGAAACCAAAAATCTGATTTTCTAGAACTCCACGGAGGGTACTGAATTTTTGGCCGTGGAGGGTATGGAATTAATGAAAACACATAAGCCTCCGCGGAACTAAATCCTTCAGCGTCCGCAGCAGTCTAAAAATAGCAAAATTGCATTAAACTTCCACCATGGAAATGAGACAAATAATGATTTCGTGCTACAAGAAATGAGGACGGAATTTTATGCAATTTATGATGAAAATGCATATAAAAGGAGGAGATGAGGACATCAAAAATAAGCCATCATTTGGCCAATGTTTTGGCTTTCTTTTCACACACTTTCTACACCATTTTCAACCATTTTTGGAGCTCTCTTGCTACTTGAAAAAATCTGGATTTTTGAAGAGGAAACCATCTCATTCTCAAGCTGTAGTGACAACGGAAGGAGATAAAGAAGGCCACATCTTCATCATCAAATTTGTGACAATTTTCTACTCACAAACTCTCTTTTATTTTCTTGTATTTTGTTGTGATGAATCTTACATGTAACTAAACTCACCCAATTTGGGGAGTTGTTTGTTAACATATATTGATGATTGTTATTGCATGATTATTTTGTGTGAATTTTATTACAATTCTTTGATGCAAATTACATGCTTGAATGTTTGTTTAGCGTAGCCTAGCGGTGAACTATATTAACATGTCTTGTATGATGCTTGTTTGATTTCATTCTAGTCAAGCCTAGCGGTGTAGCTAGTCTGTAATTTATTCAAGCTATTATCAATCTTCTTGAGAACTTAGTGGTTAATAGAAGATAAGGATTTTACAGAATTATTTGCATATTATCTTAGCGGATGTATGTGTGTTGTGTCTCTAGTGGGAACAATTAAATAAATTCACATGATTTGTACATGGTAATAATTATTTTATGTTGCAAGCAACTCCTTGAATTGGTGTTTTGATAGTGTTACATTATTTGTTACTTGATACTAAATTATTCAAACCCCCCTTAGGAATTATTAGTAGAATAAAAAATATACTCTTGACTTAATTGCTCTCTCTTGGGTTCGACCCTACTTGCCGCTTGCTAGCTTGTTGGAAAAGTATAAATTTAAGTTTGAGGCACTCAACGACGTGCTCGTCAAATTCGATGAGCAACTCCTTGATGAGCATATTTATACGATCCATCAAAACGTAAAATCCCATGATTTAAATATATTATTTCATGTACTATTTCACTTTTGTGTGTGATTCATGTTATAGATGCATCAAGACTACTTTGACATTTTAATTCATAAGAGGATGCAATTTGAAGTCATTTGGAATCAAAGATCGAACCGCAAGAAACCAAAAATCTTATTTTATGGAACTCCGCGGAGGGTATTGAATTTCTGGAACTCCGCGGAGGGTATTGAATTTCTGGCCGCGGATTTCTGGAACTCCGCGGAGGGTATTGAATCAATGAAAATACTTAAGCCTCCGCGGAACTAAATCCTTCAGCGTCCGTGGCAGTCTAAAAATAGCAAAATTGCATTAAACTTCGACCTTGGAAATGAGATAAATAAATGATTTCGTGCTACAAGAAATGAGGACGGAATTTTATGCAATTTATGATGAAAATGCATATAAAAGTTGGAGACGAGGACATAAAATATAAGGCACCATTTGGCCAGTGTTTTGGCTTTCTTTTCACACACTTTCTACACCATTGTCAACCATTTTTGGAGCTCTCTTGCTACTTGAAGAAATCTGGATTTTTGAAGAGGAAACCATCTCATTCTCAAGCCGTAGTGACAACGGAAGGAGATAAGGAAGGCCACATCTTCATCATCAAATTTGTGACAATTTTCTTACTCACAAACTCTCTTTTATTTTCTTGTATTTTGTTGTGATGAATCTTACGTGTAACTAAACTCACCCAATTTGGGGAGTTGTTTGTTAACATATATTGATGATTGTTATTGCATGATTTTTTTGTGTGAATTTTATTACAATTCTTTGATGCAAATTACATGCTTGAATGTTTGTTTAGCATAGCCTAGCAGTGACTATATTAACATGTCTTGTATGACGCTTTTTTGACTTCATTCGAGTCAAGCCTAGCGGTGTAGCTAGTTTGTAATTTATTCATGCTATTATCAATCTTCTTGAGAACTTAGGGGTTAATAGAAGATAAGGGTTTTATAGAATTATTTGCATATTATCTTAGCGGATGTATGTGTGTTGTGTCTCTAGCGGGAACAACTAAATAAATTGACATGATTTTTTACATGGTAATAATTATTTTATGTTGCAAGCAACTCCTGAATTGGTGTGTTGATAGTTATATATTATTTGTTACTTGGATACTAATTCAATTATAAACCCCCTTTAGGATATTAGTAGAAAAATATGCTCTTGACTTAAATTGCTCTCTTTTGGGTTTGACCCTACTTGCCGCTTGCTATCTTGTAGGAATTATTACAAATTTAAGTTTAAGGCACTCAACGACGTGCTCGTCACTGTTGCATTAGGCTAAGTTGTTTAAACATTTTTACAACAATTCCCTAAGCAGACATAATGCATGAAACTACTATTACAAATTTACAACAATTAAACAACAAATTCTTCAAGCATAGACCAATTGTGCAAACATACACCAATTTTGCATTTAAATGTAATATCAAGGTAACAATTCCCTAAGCAGACCAATTGTAATACAGAGTTACGGACACCAATTTAAAATACAATCAGATCCAATATTACAAAGGTAGCATATGACTAAGCTACAAACACAGATTATGCATATCGTTACCACTTTACATTACATAACAGAATATGACTCGGCTACGTGTGAAGATAGTAAGACACGCATAGAAAATGCATCACAGTTACATAACTTTACTAAAGATAACCGAATACGACTCAGCTGCGTATCAAGATCGTAAGAATTGCCTATAAATGCGTCACCCAATTGCATGTACATTTAGACATAAGTTACACACTCTTGTGTAATATATTACGGCACGTCGTTGAGTGCTGCAAATTTATCCCTCTCTCCTCCTTAGTATAGCATAGGCAAACAGGGGTCGAATCCACAGGGAACGGTGAGAAGTCGTCTTTTTATCTGCAACCAAAATTGGGGGTTTGTGAGTATAAGCAATTAAAAGAAAGAAACAGATGCGCAAGTAGTACTGGTGCGATCAGAAGGCAGTTATAAAGATGTTAACAAAAACAGAGATAAGCTCGGTTCAGATCCATCACTATGAATTCTATGCTTGTCATTGGTCACTAAGGATATATTATATGATGTTCACGTAAGTTAAGGTCCGGCCAAGGCTTAATAACCTACACATACATTCCGGTTGAAGTCTGGATGATACTATTACTCGGTCTAGTCTAATTAACCACGAATCCGGTCAAAGTAGTGATTAACTATTCTAGCGTCCCTCAAGCCGTAGTGACAACGGAAGGAGATAAGGAAGGCCACATCTTCATCATCAAATTTGTGACAATTTTCTTACTCACAAACTCTCTTTTATTTTCTTGTATTTTGTTGTGATGAATCTTACGTGTAACTAAACTCACCCAATTTGGGGAGTTGTTTGTTAACATATATTGATGATTGTTATTGCATGATTTTTTTGTGTGAATTTTATTACAATTCTTTGATGCAAATTACATGCTTGAATGTTTGTTTAGCATAGCCTAGCAGTGACTATATTAACATGTCTTGTATGACGCTTTTTTGACTTCATTCTAGTCAAGCCTAGCGGTGTAGCTAGTTGCGTGACTGAGCTTGCTCTTTGTTTCCGAGATTGCGAAGTACCAACCTCCACGAACACTTTTTTAACCATATAACCGAAAAACAAAGCTTTGACCGGTTGACTGCCTCTCTAGAACCTTTCTATCAACTCCACATCCCATGTTATTCCAACTCAAAAGATTTATGAAAATTCAAAAAATTTACACAAAGTCCAGTAATGATTCATACAAGCACAATATTTGCGACGATACGAAAAACGAGTAAGAATAGTCCGATATGAGTTCATGCGCATAATGTACTGATCATCGTTGTTTATTCACGCATGTCTAGCTAGCTTTTATTAAACCTAAAACATTAAACTAAACTACCTAATTTCCCCTCACACTTAAACAAAAACATGTCCCACGTTTCAGAAAAGTATACAGAGGAAATTGTATGCATGCGAAAAACTAAGTTATCTAAAAAAAAAAATTCTAATGCAACTAAAACGTGTAAAGTAAAATGACGGGTTACCTCCCGACAAGTGCCTTTGTTTAACGTCGTTGGCTCGACAGTACCTTGCGCAGACTATGGCGCACCAGTGTTCTCCCCCCACTTGAATTTTTGCCCTTTTTGTTATCAGCTTTATTCCTGCATGGCAAACATTCAAGTGCATAATTATATTCATTGCTTAACTGGGAGTTAGTGACATCAAAACCAAAATAAAAGTTTGGAATAAAAAAGTTCAAATCTGTTGATGTCGCGCAGTCAAAACGCGCGTTTGCACTCGCTCACGAGCTTCCCTCGAACCATGGTGTACTCGCGCACCAACTGGTGCGCGAATTGGCTCGTTCAGCTCCAACGGTTCGTCTAGATCAAGCCTTTGGTCGTATTTTAGACCACTTTTAACGATATTGGGCAGAGTCTCTCCTTTGCTCTTGCAGTCATAATCAGAGTGGTATATCGGTTCCTTGAGCGCAACCACTAGTTCCTGCGCATCAGGCGGTACAAGCTCATTAGCAACAATTAATTCATTAAACTCTCCAATGTACCTCTCATCTGCTGGCATCGATTCAGTGTGCTCTTCAATAATCTCCTCATCCAAATCTGCCGAATCCATTAAATGTGCCTCCAGTTGCGCGCTGATCAGTGTTAGAAATGTCTATTTTAAGCCCCTATTTTTATGCTTATTTCATATGATTTGAATGTAAAATATATTACTTTTGATACTTTGATTGATGTTTCAGGTCAAAAGCACGGTTTACACTTTACGAAGGAGCACAAATGGAAATATGAGGAAAAGTACGTGAATTCGGCCTAAATCAGACGTAATTGGATCATTTCTGCAATTCTTAGACCGAGTGCACTAAAGAACCGTACTCGAGCAAAAACAGCCGAAGACCTAAGTTACTCGACCGAGTGAACACACTGCTCGAGCAAGTTGTCACGTGACCAAGACCCTTCGTATGGATTATCTACATTAACTCGAGTGATTTAATACAAGATTTATGACAAGAAGATAAGCCAAACCTTTCACTCACTCGAGGGTTAAATGCATGAAGATAAGGAAGAACTCTACATTTACTCGGCCATTTATGAAGGGAGTTAAAGCTAGACTTCTCAAGTCACTCGAGCCCTATGATCTACACTATATAAGCATCACAAGACACTCAAAGAAGGTTGGCTGCTGCTGCCCGAGCTACCTACGGGGGCTGAAATAATAGAGTGATTGATCATAGTCGAGTAAACCAAGTGAAGAAGAAGGAGCCGAGAGAGCTCAAGATACCGATTGAATTATTGAAGATTATACAACCAGATTTTGTACTCGAGATACCGAGGAGATAGCAGCAGCTTTGGAGCTCGACCGTGGATCATCAATCACTGAGAATTTCTAAACTTTACTCTTGTTTTATTTACAATCATTTTACTTTACAATCATTTGAACATGTTTGCATTATCACTCGAGATGAGTGAGTAGTTTCTTTATGATGAGGATTTGATGAATCTCTAGTGCTTATGAATAACTAGAACATGATTATTTAATTTATATGAATCAATTCTTGTATGATAATTGCGTGTGTTGAATCATACCCGAGCTTAATCTTCATAAAATAGGTGTCCTGACAAAACATCTAGAAGTGTAGGTCGGAGTAGTATATCTAGGGAGGGGACCGAGAGGTGAACTTAGATTATTTAGGAATCAATACAACCATTAGATCGAGTATATTAGCAAAGCAAGAGCAGCGAGTATATTTGGTGCATGAATGTATTAATAAGCGTATTTAGACAAGACTAGTGAAATTCCAACATTCGAGAGTGAGGAATAGCTAGTTGAGTAGATGTTTACGTGCGAATCCAACATTCGAGAGTGAGGATCCGTATGCTAATGCTACTCAGTCTAAATTCTAGAGTATAAATCCAACATTCGAGAGTGAGGATTTATATTATCATATAACTATGCATTCTAGATTAAATTGTCATCAAGAAAGAAATTCATAACTATAATATAAATGCAACATTCGAGAGTGAGTATTTATATATCTTGTTTGAGTGAAACCATAAGTATTAGTAGAGGATTCTCATCCTTGTCATAGTTTTTAATATTTGATAACGAACCTTTTATTTAAACATTGCTTGCCTTTTTAATATTGCCTTTAAAACACTGCCTTTTGAACACTGCCTTCTGAATAAACAAGACGCTTAAGAACTAAAGTTAAAGCTAGTAATTGAAACTAAAGAATTAAAAAGCTAGTAATCGAGTTTGAAATATAACTTGATTCCACTGTTCCCTTGGGTTCGACACTAGGTCACCCCTAGTTCTATAAATTCTTTTGAGTTGCGTGGTGGAATGTTTATTCACATATACCGCATCACGTCACGCGCTTTCCAGTGCACGTGTGACAGCTGGTGCACTAGATGTCTCCTTGTCTGACCTGAGTATCTCTGTATTGACCTCGTTTTGGGAAGAGATTCTTCTTGCTTTCCTGTGCTCCATGATTTCGATTATGGTAGCGGAGATCTCTGTCAGCTGATTTTCAATGAGAGTAAAACGCTTTGTTTTGCTCTTCGTTCTTGCGTATGTTTCTGCCAGCTGACCGACTATGTCCTCCAGAGACCTTCTTGGTTGCTGATTGTATTGCTGGTCCTTCAGTGCATCTGTGCATGGGTTGTATGAAGCAGCTGGCGCGTAAGGTCGTGCGCCCAGTTGGAGCGTAAGGTTGCGCGCGCCAGTCAGCGCGCGGTCTCTGGAAATTCTGATCCGCTCTCCAACTGAACCCATTCTCAGCAGCAAACATCTCTTTATGGTGCGTCGAACTAGTTGCGCAGGAACGCGCGCGACATATGGTGGCGCACGAGCATCAACATTTATTGAATCTGGACCTTATTCCTCAATGCCGCATCAGCCATGCTTTGCTCAAAATCTCTCTGAACCTCCCTTCTGATAGCATCCAATTCTGCGGGGTTCAGTCTAGCAAACAAGTTCTCGACATTGCGCGCTCGCATCTGGTGGTTATCCATTCGTCTACCGATCACGCTGTTCTCACCATGCAAAAGCAAAAACAACAGCGAGATTAAAAGTAACAAATTTTTTTGATTTTTTATATAAGAAAGAAAGTAAATAACAAAATAAAAGAAAAGAAAAAGAAAAAAAGAAAACTTCTCTAGCCGCTCCCCGGCAACGGCGCCAAAATTTGACGAGCACGTCGTTGAGTGCTGCAAATTTATCCCGGCTCTCCTACTAGTATAGTCTAGGCAAGCTGGGGTCGAATCCACAGGGAACGGTGAGAAGTCGTCTTTTATCTACAAAGTAAAACAAGATTGGGGTTTTAATAGCAAGTAAAGAAAACAGAAAACAAACACGCGTGACTACACTAGCGCACTACTACTAAGTTGCTTAACAATTTATGAGATGCTATCAGCTCAGACTTATCCTTATGAACATATGCTTATCATCGGTTACTAAAGATACATGATATAATGTTCACGTAGGTTAAGGTCCTGTCACAGCTTAATAACCTACACATACATTCCGGTCAAAGTCCGTATGATATTATTACTCAATCTAGTCTAGTCAATAACGAATCCGGTCAAGGTAGCTATTGCCTATTCTAGTGTTACTCCTATCATTCACAGTCACGTACTTCTGATAGTTTAACTATAGATAATAGATTCTACAACTAAGTCTGCGGTGCAAGGCTTCGCTTAATTGTCTAACCTAATTATCATGCAATTGAGTTCGGAATAATAATACTAAACTTATCATGCAATTAAGAACAAAACCTCAAAACATAATGTTCACAAGTCAAAGTCTAAACTGATAAAGCAAGTTAGCTAGACATGCTTTTATTAAACATCTCAAAGTCTGTATAATAAACAACAATAGTAAAACAAAGAAAACTCAGCGTAGGTTGTCAATCTGCGCGTCGGTCCCTTGCTGCGCGTCGCTTTGTCACTGGCTCTAGCTCTTGCGCTCTCCTAGCTTGTTTGGCCGGACGGCCCGTAGGCTGGAGTATGGTGTCTTCTTGCACATCTTCAAGCTTTGTATTTATATGCAAGCTTCTAGGGTTTCTAAGTTCAAAATAGGAAAGAGATAATCTTTGATTTCCATGTTTATCCCTAAAATCTCGCATAAAATATATTCTGCGCGTTGCTGACGTCATCGTCTCTGGTGCGTGACTTGGCTTGCGCGCGACTTCCACTGGCGCGCTTACTTGCGCACGGATGACTGGTGAGCAACCGACTGGCGAGCGACTCTCTTGTGCACGACTCACTGGCGAGCGACTCACTTGTGAGCGAGCGACTCGCTTGTGAGCGACCAAGGTTGCGCACCTGCATTCTGCTCGGACCTTTACAATTCTTTCTTCTTTGTTTCTTGCTGTGAAATAGCTTCTAAACATCTATCTTTAACGCATATTCATCCTTAGCTCATAAAATCTGCTGAAATACAAAACTATACCAAAAGCGTAATCTTATACGAGAAAATATACAAACAAGCATAGTGTAAATGACATAAAATATCATATGAAAGTGCCTTATCAGTCTCGAACTTGCGTCGGCAGCTCTGCATTCTTCTTCTCCAAGTCGCTCTCTGTGATTTCCATTATGCTTTGTATTTATAGTCTTGCCTCCTGGGGTTTTCGCGAGAAAATAGGCAAGAAAATATATGGAAATCATCTTTATGTCTAAAAACTAGCTTTAGAAATATTCTTTGCACGTGATGACGTCATCGCTCCGGATTTGTCGCTGATTGCTGATGTCACCATTTTGCTCTGCTCTGCGCAACTCATTACTCGCACGCTCCTTGGTTTTCCGGCTCTTGTCAACTTTGTTGTTCTTTGCTCCGAGATTCAGCCTTCTTGTTGCACTTTTGTTCTAACTCTTCTAATAAACCTGAGATATAAAACTACACCAAAAGCGTAATCTTAAACTTAATATGTTAGAAATCTAAGCAGTGTAAAGGACTTAAAACAACATACAAAAGTGCCTCATCAGTATGCCTTGATTCTTGTCATATTTTAGAGAAAAAAATAGCTGGTTGATGATACTTAAATTTTGAGGAACTACATATCGCTATTTTTGATAGAATAGTATCATTAGACAAGTTGCACTATGCCATTTTGAACACTACGCAACATACATGTGCTTGTTGCAAAAGCTCTGAAATGCATTGCGTAAGCGTTATACAACATACTAGGTGTCGCAACGAAAACTGTGTAACAAGACGTGTTGCATAAGTCGTGCCAAATACTTTGAAAAGTATGTTGCATAAGCTGTTATAACTTTTGCAACATTATGTTGTTTGACGGAGCGTATTTATACGATCCATCAAAATGTAAAATCCTATGATTTAAATATATTATTTCATGTATTATTTCACTTTTGTGTGTGATTCATGTTATAGATGCATCAAGACTACTTTGACATTTTAATTCGTAAGAGGATGCAATTTGAAGTCATTTGGAATCAAAGATTGAACCGCAAGAAACCAAAAATCTGATTTTCTAGAACTCCACGGAGGGTACTGAATTTTTGGCCGTGGAGGGTATGGAATTAATGAAAACACATAAGCCTCCGCGGAACTAAATCCTTCAGCGTCCGCAGCAGTCTAAAAATAGCAAAATTGCATTAAACTTCCACCATGGAAATGAGACAAATAATGATTTCGTGCTACAAGAAATGAGGACGGAATTTTATGCAATTTATGATGAAAATGCATATAAAAGGAGGAGATGAGGACATCAAAAATAAGCCATCATTTGGCCAATGTTTTGGCTTTCTTTTCACACACTTTCTACACCATTTTCAACCATTTTTGGAGCTCTCTTGCTACTTGAAAAAATCTGGATTTTTAAGAGGAAACCATCTCATTCTCAAGCCGTAGTGACAACGGAAGGAGATAAGGAAGGCCACATCTTCATCATCAAATTTGTGACAATTTTCTTACTCACAAACTCTCTTTTATTTTCTTGTATTTTGTTGTGATGAATCTTACATGTAACTAAACTCACCCAATTTGGGGGAGTTTTTTGTTAACATATATTGATGATTGTTATTGCATGATTATTTTGTGTGAATTTTATTACAATTCTTTGATGCAAATTACATGCTTGAATGTTTGTTTAGCGTAGCCTAGCGGTGAACTATATTAACATGTCTTGTATGATGCTTGTTTGATTTCATTCTAGTCAAGCCTAGCGGTGTAGCTAGTCTGTAATTTATTCAAGCTATTATCAATCTTCTTGAGAACTTAGTGGTTAATAGAAGATAAGGATTTTACAGAATTATTTGCATATTATCTTAGCGGATGTATGTGTGTTGTGTCTCTAGTGGGAACAATTAAATAAATTCACATGATTTGTACATGGTAATAATTATTTTATGTTGCAAGCAACTCCTTGAATTGGTGTTTTGATAGTGTTACATTATTTGTTACTTGATACTAAATTATTCAAAACCCCCCTTAGGAATTATTAGTAGAATAAAAAATATACTCTTGACTTAATTGCTCTCTCTTGGGTTCGACCCTACTTGCCGCTTGCTAGCTTGTTGGAAAAGTATAAATTTAAGTTTGAGGCACTCAACGACGTGCTCGTCAAATTCGATGAGCAACTCCTTGATGAGCATATTTATACGATCCATCAAAACGTAAAATCCCATGATTTAAATATATTATTTCATGTACTATTTCACTTTTGTGTGTGATTCATGTTATAGATGCATCAAGACTACTTTGACATTTTAATTCATAAGAGGATGCAATTTGAAGTCATTTGGAATCAAAGATCGAACCGCAAGAAACCAAAAATCTTATTTTATGGAACTCCGCGGAGGGTATTGAATTTCTGGAACTCCGCGGAGGGTATTGAATTTCTGGCCGCGGATTTCTGGAACTCCGCGGAGGGTATTGAATCAATGAAAATACTTAAGCCTCCGCGGAACTAAATCCTTCAGCGTCCGTGGCAGTCTAAAAATAGCAAAATTGCATTAAACTTCGACCTTGGAAATGAGATAAATAAATGATTTCGTGCTACAAGAAATGAGGACGGAATTTTATGCAATTTATGATGAAAATGCATATAAAAGTTGGAGACGAGGACATAAAATATAAGGCACCATTTGGCCAGTGTTTTGGCTTTCTTTTCACACACTTTCTACACCATTGTCAACCATTTTTGGAGCTCTCTTGCTACTTGAAGAAATCTGGATTTTTGAAGAGGAAACCATCTCATTCTCAAGCCGTAGTGACAACGGAAGGAGATAAGGAAGGCCACATCTTCATCATCAAATTTGTGACAATTTTCTTACTCACAAACTCTCTTTTATTTTCTTGTATTTTGTTGTGATGAATCTTACGTGTAACTAAACTCACCCAATTTGGGGAGTTGTTTGTTAACATATATTGATGATTGTTATTGCATGATTTTTTTGTGTGAATTTTATTACAATTCTTTGATGCAAATTACATGCTTGAATGTTTGTTTAGCATAGCCTAGCAGTGACTATATTAACATGTCTTGTATGACGCTTTTTTGACTTCATTCGAGTCAAGCCTAGCGGTGTAGCTAGTTTGTAATTTATTCATGCTATTATCAATCTTCTTGAGAACTTAGGGGTTAATAGAAGATAAGGGTTTTATAGAATTATTTGCATATTATCTTAGCGGATGTATGTGTGTTGTGTCTCTAGCGGGAACAACTAAATAAATTGACATGATTTTTACATGGTAATAATTATTTTATGTTGCAAGCAACTCCCTGAATTGGTGTGTTGATAGTTATATATTATTTGTTACTTGGATACTAATTCAATTATAAACCCCCTTTAGGATATTAGTAGAAAAATATGCTCTTGACTTAAATTGCTCTCTTTTGGGTTTGACCCTACTTGCCGCTTGCTATCTTGTAGGAATTATTACAAATTTAAGTTTAAGGCACTCAACGACGTGCTCGTCACTGTTGCATTAGGCTAAGTTGTTTAAACATTTTTACAACAATTCCCTAAGCAGACATAATGCATGAAACTACTATTACAAATTTACAACAATTAAACAACAAATTCTTCAAGCATAGACCAATTGTGCAAACATACACCAATTTTGCATTTAAATGTAATATCAAGGTAACAATTCCCTAAGCAGACCAATTGTAATACAGAGTTACGGACACCAATTTAAAATACAATCAGATCCAATATTACAAAGGTAGCATATGACTAAGCTACAAACACAGATTATGCATATCGTTACCACTTTACATTACATAACAGAATATGACTCGGCTACGTGTGAGATAGTAAGACACGCATAGAAAATGCATCACAGTTACATAACTTTACTAAAGATAACCGAATACGACTCAGCTGCGTATCAAGATCGTAAGAATTGCCTATAAATGCGTCACCAATTGCATGTACATTTAGACATAAGTTACACACTTTGTGTAATATATTACTACTGACGGCACGTCGTTGAGTGCTGCAAATTTATCCCTCTCTCCTCCTTAGTATAGCATAGGCAAGCAGGGGTCGAATCCACAGGGAACGGTGAGAAGTCGTCTTTTATCTGCAACCAAAATTGGGGGTTTGTGAGTATAAGCAATTAAAAGAAAGAAACAGATGCGCAAGTAGTACTGGTGCGATCAGAAGGCAGTTATAAAGATGTTAACAAAAACAGAGATGAGCTCGGTTCAGATTCATCACTATGAATTCTATGCTTATCATTGGTCACTAAGATATATATATGATGTTCACGTAAGTTAAGGTCCGGTCAAGGCTTAATAACCTACACATACATTCCGGTCAAAGTCTGTATGATACTATTACTCGGTCTAGTCTAATTAACCACGAATCCGGTCAAAGTAGTGATTAACTATTCTAGCGTCCCTCCTATCATTCACAGTCACATACCTCTGATAGTTTAGCAATAGATAATAGATTCTATAACTAAGTCTGCGGTGCAAGGCTTCGCTTAATTATCTAACCTAATTATCATGCAATTGAGCTTGGAGTAATAATACTAAACTTATCATGCAATTAAGTACAAAACCTCAAAACATATTATTCATAGATCTGAATCCAAACCGAATTCAGTAAGTTAGCTAGACATACTGAATGTATACATCTCAAGAGTTAAAGTTGAACAACTAAATAACAAACAAATCTGATTGACGCGTCGTCTTGCTCAAGTCGGAAGCTTGCGCACACAGATCTCTCTTTTCCGGCTTGGGCGGCTCTTCACGCACACATTCGCTCTCTTGTGATTTCCTTCTTGCTTTGTATTTATACTCTTGCCTTCTAGGGTTTCCACGAAAAAGTAGGCAAGAAAATATATTGGAAATTATCCTTATCTCTAAAAATCAGACTTGGAAATATCTTTACCAGACTTAGAAATATTCTATGGCTTGATGACGTCATCGCTCTGGATTTGTCGCTAGTTGCTGACATCATCGCTTCCTCTGCTCTGCGCGACTCATACTCGCGCGCTCGTTGGTTTCCAGCTCTCGTCAACTTTGTTGTTCTTTGTTCCGAGATTCAGCCTTCTTGTTGCACTTTTGTTCTAACTCTTTCAATAAACCTGAGATACAAAACTACACCAAAAGCGTAATCTTATACTAAATATGTTAGAAATCTAAGCAGTGTAAAGGACCTAAAACAGCATACAAAAGTGCCTTATCAAATCCCCCACACTTACTCTTGTTCGTCCCTGAACAATCCGGCTTCCTTACCTCTTGTGTAATGTACGCGTTGGCAATGGACTTACTGCGCAACATGTTCTGCGCCACTCACATAACCTGCGCAACTGTGACTATACAATACTAAACTGATTTTGCTAATTAATTCAAACTTTGTTTTACCTCTCTTGTGGAATGCATTCCAATTCGGATGATTGGGAGATAGTCCTTTTTAAGCACCGTCACCGAATTTCCCCTTGACTCGCAATTGTATGGTTAATCGTGTTCGCTTTCTTTGGTACTTGATTGATTCGCGTTCTTAGGGTTTCTGAGCTTACGTCTTTGACGCTTCACTAAGTTTTTCCTCGGACAGTTGATATACATGATTTTGCACAAGTTCTTCTTTTCATTATTTCAGCCTTTTGAGCTTTAACCTTTGCATTGAACACTTTTCATGGTTTCATTGAACACTTTTCTAGGTCGGATCTTATTTTCTTCCCTAGAACGGTCCCAATCATAGCCTTCAGATAGCAGCTAAGGAACAACGCCCCGCTCTCATTTCTGATCAGTTGCGCGCAAGTCAGGTCACGCGTTTGCAACCGTGCGCCCCTTCTTGAGCAACTAACTTCAAAACAAAGACGGTCTGTTTTCCCGTCTCGTCACGCCATTAAGGTTTCGCCTTCGGTACTTGCGTGAGTGAGCTTGCTCTTTTTCCTTTGACTGCGAAATACCAACCTCCACGACCACTCATAAACATACAACCACTCCTCAAGCTTTGTTCGATCGATTGCTTCTCTAGAACGTTTCAATCAACTCCCCATCCCTCTTTATTTCACTCAAGGGTACACACAAAATTCGAAAAAATTAACAAAAAAATCAGAATAGGTCATATATGCACAAATTACGCAGATGCGCGAGTAATGCGCACAAGTTGAGTGCTGCAAATTTGTCCCGACTCTCCTACTAGTATAGTATTGGCAAGCTGGGGTCGAATCCACAGGGAATAGTTAGAAGTCGTCTTTTGACCTACAATCTGAAATTGGGGTTTGTGAGTATGAGCAAGTAAAAGAAAAGAAAATAGTTGCGCAAGTGGAACTGGCGCACAAACAGGAAGTAGTCACGAAAGATGTAAATAAATATAAAAGAGATGAGCTCAGTTCAGATTCTTCACTATGAATTTCCATGTTTATCATTGGTTACTAAAGATACATGATATGATGTCACGTAGGTTAAGGTCCTGTCACAGCTTAATAACCTACACATACATTCCGGTCAAAGTCCGTATGATATTATTACTCAATCTAGTTTAGTCAACCACGAATCCGGTCAAGGTAGCTATCGACTATTCTAGTGTTACTCCTATCATTCACAGTCACGTACTTCTGATAGTTTAACTATAGATAAAAGATTCTACAACTAAGTCTGCGGTGCAAGGCTTCACTTAACTGTCGAACCTAATTATCATGCAATTGAGCTTGGAATAATAATACTAAACGTATCATGCAATTAAGAACAAAACCTCAAAACATGTCATTCATAAATCTGAATCCAAACCGAATTCAGTGCGTTAGCTACTCATACTAAATGTATACATCTCAAGAATAAATATTGAACAACTAAAGTGACAAGCAAATCTGAGTGACGCGTCTTCTTGCTCGCGTCGGCAGCTCGCGCGCACAGCTCTCGCAGCTAGGTCTGGATTCCCCTTCTCTCTAATCGCGCAGCTGATCGCCTATATATCGCATGTTATTGATTTCCTTGAAGCTTTGTATTTATACTCTTGCCTCCTAGGGTTTCCACGAATAATTAGGCAAGAAAATCTGTAGGAAATCATCTTTATCTCTAAAAATCAGCTTTGGGAATATCTTGATCTCAAAAAACCGAATTTATAAATATTCTTTGTGCGTGATGACGTCATCGCTCCGGATATTTCGCTGATTGCTGACGTCATCGTGTTGCTCTGCTATGCGCGACCCATACTCGCGCACCACACTGCTCGCGCGCTCGTTGTCGTTTGGCGCTTTGTCACTTTGTTGTCTTTTGTTCCGATATTCAGCCTTCTTGTTGCACTTTTGTTCTAACTCTTCTAATCAACCTGAGATACAAAACTACAAGAAAATCGCAATCTTATACTGAATATGTTAGAATTATAAGAAGTGTAAGGGACCTAAAACAGCATACAAAAGTGCTCTATCAAATCCCCCACACTTACTCTTGTTCGTCCCTGAATGACGAACACGTCGTTGAGTGCTGCAAATTTGTCCCGACTCTCCTCACTAGAATAGTATTGGCAAGCTGGGGTCGAATCCACAGGGAACGGTGGAAATCTCTTTTCAACTACAAACTAAGATTGGGTTGTGCGTGAGTTTTAAAGAAAGAAAGAAAAAACTGCTGCGCAAGTACAACTGGCGCACACACAGACAGCAAGTATGAAAGACGCAAACAAATATGCAAGAGATGAATCCGGTTCAGATTCTTCACTATGAACTCTATGTTTTATCCTTGGTCACTAAAGGCACATGATATAATTATCCACGTAGATTAAGGTCCTGTCACAGCTTAATAACCTACACATACATTCCGGTCAAGGTTTGTATGATATTACTACTCAATCTAGTCTAGTCAATAACGAATCCGGTCAAGGTAGTTACTGCCTATTCTAGTGTTACTCCTATCATTCACAGTCACGTACTTCTGATAGTTTAACTATAGATAATAGATTCTACAACTAAGTCTGCGGTGCAAGGCTTCGCTTAATTGTCTAACCTAATTATCATGCAATTGGTGCGGAATAATAATACTAAACTTATCATGTAAATTAAGAACAAGACCTCAAAACATATTATTCATAGATCAAATCCAAACCGAGTTCAGTAGTTTAGCTACATACTGATGAATACATCTCAAGAATAATTATAAGACAACTAAATAACAAGACAAATCTGGATGCTGCGTCGTCAGGCTCGCGTGACAGGTTGTGCGCACGTCTTCGCCGGAATTCTGCTCTGCGCCGTCAGCTCTCTCTCTCGTGCCTGTTGTGATCTCCATAAATCTTTGTATTTATAGCCTTGCCTCCTAGGGTTTCCACGAATATTTAGGCAAGGATATCTGTAGGAAATCATCTATATCTCTAAAAATCAGCTTAGGAAATATTAAATCTCCAAAAACTGAACTTAGAAATATTCTCGCGCGTGATGACGTCATCGTCCCGAATATCTCGCTATCTGCTGACGTCACCGTTTTGCTGTCTTCTGCGCGTTCTTCACTCGCGCGCCATGTTGCTCGCGCGCCAGCGGTCTTCTGTCCTTTGTTGTCAAGTTGTTGTCTTTTATTCTGGAATTCAGCCTTCTTGTTGTGTTTTTGTTCTAACTCTTCTCTTGAACCTGAGATACGAAACTACACCAAAAGCGTAATCTTATACTGAAATGTGTTAGAATATGAGCACTGTAAAAGACTTAAAGTAGCGTACAACTACGCTCTATCACTGAACAATCCGGCTTCCTTACCTCTTGTGTAATGCACGCGTGATTTGGACTTACTGCGCACATGTCTGCGCCACTCACATATCCTGCGCAACTGTGACTATACAACACAAAACTGATTTCAGTAATTAATTCAAACTTTGTGTTACCTCTCTTGTGGAATGCATACCAATTCGGATGATTGGGAGATAGTCATGTTTAAGCACCGGTCACCAAATTCTTCCTGATTTGCAATTGTATGGTTATTTGTGTCCGCTTTCTCTGGTACGTGATCGATTCGCATTTTTAGGGTTTGTGAGCTTTACGTCTTTGACCCTTCACTTTTTTTTTCTCGGACAGTTTGATACACACTTTGCTGCACGATTTCTTCTTTTCATTGTTTCGGCCTTTTGAGCTTTAACTTTTGAATTGAATACATTCTGGTCCGGATCTTAATTTTTCCCTTGAACGGTTTCCAATCATGGCCTTCGGATAGCAGCTATGGAACCACGCCCCGCTCTCGCTTCTGACCAGTTGCGCGCAAGTCAGGACACGCGTTTGTAACCGCGCGCCCTTTCCTGAGCAACTAATTTCAGCGAAGACGGTTTGTTTTCCCGTCTCGTCACGCCATTAGGGTTTTGCCTTCGACATCTGCGTGACATAGCTTGCTCTTTATCCTTTGACTGTGAAGTACCAACCTCCATGACTACTCATAACCACACAACCGCTCCTCAAGTTTGATTCGGTTGACTGCTTCTCTAGGACGTTTCTATCAGCTCCACATCCCTCTTTATTCCACTCAAGAGAACACAAAAAATTCGAAAAAATTATCAAAAAATCAGAATATGTCGTATATATATACAAATTAACACAGGTCGCGCACGCCAATGTATCTCGCACACAATTACCTCTTGAGATCTTACATTCAGTTAGTCTAAACTAAAAAATTGAAAAATTTAAACTAAAATACTCCTAAGATTGATGTACTACCCCCCACACTTAAACAAAAACGTGTCCTCACGTTATACACAAGTAGTAAAGAAGGCAGTAGCAGGCATGCATATAAAACACAGTTCAGAATATAGCCATCCGCCGATAATTTTAAAACACCATTAAAACAAAGCACCGAAAAAATACATGTATTTTAAAACAGAAAAGTTCAAGTAGTCAGCCACCGATAAGTTTCATTACACCGATCACAAAATATTATTTTAAAAAGAAGAAGAAGAGAATGATCGGGTGAGTTCTTCAATCGGGTCGGCATCCTGGAGCGCGTATTCCTCTGGGATCGGGTCACCTGCACGCCATCCTCTAGCCGGCATCAGGTTCAGGTTGGCACCTTGTGGTGCCATGTACTCCATCACACGCTAGGCGTTGAACACCCAGCGTTCATCTATCTGAACTTGTGGGCCACTACCTTGTGCGCAGGATTCAGCTCGCACACGCTCTGTCTGGCGCCTGCTCCTTTTAGGTGCCACTGGCTCTGGCGCTACTACCTCTGGCGCTACTACCTTTGGCGCAGGCCTGGCATTCTCTAGTCCGCGCCTATAGCTCTAGTACGCGGTTCCATCCGCGCGAACCTTAATCCCCTTGTACAGACGCGTCTTCTGGCATGTCAGAAACTCTGCCCGCACTATGGTGTGCTCGTCCAACAAGGGCTCCAGTAGCTTCTGCTCGGCCAAGGTAAAATCCTACTCGACCGAGCAAATAGGCTGCTCGACCAAGGAAGCTGAACTCTGCCGAGGACACTTGAGGCTTGTAATACTCTTGCTCGACCGAGCAAGAAGGCTGCTCGGACAAGGTGTTTCAAAACTCAGATTTTGCTCCATAGTATAAATAGGGATCTAAGCCATTTTTGGAGGGATCCTTGGAAGTTCAAATATTCAAACATCTAAAGAAGTCCTTGGATCAAAGATGATGAAGTGAAGATGAAGGCTTGAAGATCAACATCTCCTAAGCATTTCTACCTTTACTTTCTTTATCATGTTATTCATTTTCATTTTGATTAGTTTGTTTACATTTGTAGTCATGTTAGAGTAGTTGTTCATGTGATTGGGGATCTTCATATGGATCCCCTAGAATTTGGATGATGTTTGTATACTCTTTCTATGCATTTGAATTACATTTTAGTTGAATCTTAATTTTGTAGTTACTTGTTCATAATGATGCATGCCAAGTGTTTGACGAAATGCCTAAGTGTGTCAAAGTGAATTAACTTCCTATGATTTGATGACGATTGAACCCTAGGATGTTAGTAACTATATCAATGTTGCTTTGAGAGTTAATTGTGCGCGAGAGCGACAATTCCTCTTGGTGATAGGCTAGGTTTGGTGTTGAGTTTGAGTGCCTTTCCAATAGAGCGAGAGCTTGAGGTTGTGCACTTGAATTCCATGTGATTCAATAGAGCGAGAGCTTGAGAATTGAAACCTTTTAGCGCGTCATCTAATCCCCAAGGATGGAACGAGAGTTGAACTTGGAAGGATGATGCGTAGCCATAAGAATTCAAACTAGTTGTGATTTGTGCTAGGAAATTGAGTGTGTTAACTCTCCAATGTTCTAGGGGTGAAGTAGAAGTCCTTGATCACTTTTATTTCCTTGTTATTAAAATCAATCAACCTTTAATCGACATCCCCAATCCTTTTATGTTAGGCAAACTTAGGTAATTCTCAATTAGTTAACTATCACCTCTTCTCTTGGGTTCAACCCTAGATCTCCTAGGTTTATAAATGTGTTTGATGCGTGACTAGGATAAGTGTTTTCCACGAGTACACCCTAAATTGCACACGTCAAAATGGCGCCGTTGTCGGGGATGAGTTTTAGGATTGTTAACTAGTTTGTATTACTTTTCTTTGCTTAATTCACTCTATTTTTTCTTTTTAGTTGTTCTAATAGCTTGTTGGAGTGTGATATCTTTCTTGTTTTTTTGATATTCTTTATCTACCTTGCTTTCTCTTGATTGCCTGATAGGTGAATTGAATGTCGACAAGACTTAAAGCGAGAGGAGCACAAAAGCGAGTTCTTACATCAGCCATCACCCATCTCCCTCAACCGCCTTCATTTACTTAGGACCTTACACCATTCCCTTATTTCAAGATGTGAAATTCACATAGGGAATGTGACATTTGCCATAACTTTGGCCATGATGAATACTCTTGTGCATATGATCAAAGGAATGATTATAGAAACTATAATGAAGATATGGGCTACATGGGATAATTGACGTTCAGTTTTTAGGGTGAGTGTATCAATACTTATCCTATCACGATATGTCAAACAAATTTATATGTTCCTAGGGTGACCTAGGGTCGAGTCCCAAGAGAAAAGCTTAGACCTTGTTTTCTACCTATAATCACTAATGCAAGTCTACGAAAGATGAGGATTTTGTATTTGATTTTTGTTAAGTTATCTAAATCTAATAAACAAAAATAAAATACAGCAAGAACCGTACTTCATTCCTAGGTTACGAGATAATGATGCAATAATAATGATGCAAGCAAACGAAGTCATGAATGATACGTTTCTTAGGTTATTGTGTTGAGCATTCTAGATTCAACTCTCGCTCCTTCTCTAGAATGGATGCAACACTTAAGTACAATTCTCAAACTCTCGCTCTATCGAATCATGTTTAGAACTAAAAATCCCAAAATCTCAACCTCTCGGTCTATTGATCGGTAATTCAAGTCCATAATAATGTTAACCTAAGGTAATTACCTCTATTATAGGGGTGGTTTTCTGTAATTAACCCATAAATAAACATATCAAACACTTCGTATTGCATGCTAAAAATCTGTTTACATCAAGATCAAACCTAGGAAATCCGTGAGGATTCCCACCACAACACTACTCAGTCATGCTACGAAAGGAAATAAACAAAACAAAAATAAAAGTAGAGTAGAGGTTGCCGGTGTTGGAGAGGAGATCTTTGGCGTTTCCTCAAGCTTCTTGTCGTCAAAACCTTTGGAGTAGCCGCTAAAAATCCTTCCAAACCGTCCCTTTTGAAGCTTGCTCGCTCCCCTGATATGGTGTCTTGTTATTCTGGCCGTGAAGCTCTGGTTGTGTGTGTTTAGGTTTTTGTATTTATATGTGCTCAACTTTTGGGCTTTTTAACCTAGGCTGAAATTTTGGCCCATGCTCTATTCAGCTTAGTTTCTGACCCGAAATTCACTTTTACTCCCCGAATTAGAACTCAGTGTAAACACAAAAGTTGTAGATAAATAAAATAGCTTTCTAACATGATATCACCCCCCTCAATCGGACATCCGTGCTGTTTTCTACAATTTTCTCAAGATCGATTGGTCAGGCTGCCTCTTCGAGCTGCCACTTGCTTGGTTTTGCTTATTTTCGCACGTTTCCAACCAAAACTGATCCAATCCATTCCAAATCATGTTATATGCATTATCAACTTGAAATGGAATAAAAGATTATCAAAAGACGCGATAAAACATCGAAATGAACAAGAACTTAATGAGAAACATGTACAAATGCATAGAACATTTGTTCGTAGATCAAAATACCCCACACTTAAGTCTTGTTCGTCCCGAACAAGTAAAACCAGAGATCGTACAGTAAGTCAACATTATACGCATGGCATGGATATGGAGGAAAGTTCAATAAACATATAAAAGTCTCTACTCAATTTATTAAGTTAAAACTACTCCTAACTCACTTTCGTAGGAATCACGGATGCATTTAGCGTATGCATCAAGCCTTTAAACCCCTAGGCTGCCCTAGTGGACGAGTTATAGTCTCGTGAGAGTTTTTAGAAAAGGAATACTCACAAATCCAACTTGAATTCATCCATATGAGTTCAAAAATTCAGATTTAGTTCACTAAGCAAGTAGTACGTTTTAATCCACAAAAAATCAGAATTGTGCATATCAATCACTTCACGCAAACTCTAAGAATCATTCCACTCATTGCGACAACAAATATTCACCGATTCAAAGTCATGACTAGCATTCATCAAACTCAAACTTTAGCTCAATTTCCTATACAAGAAGATGAAATATAGCATTGCTCACACAAAAATTCAGTCAAGTCATCCACTTATACTTGCTAAGGGCAAGTCCATAAGCTTACGACAACAAACTCATTCTCAAGTTTTAGACAATACATCATAAACCATAAGAGAAGAGGAGTTTTGACTTCTAAAATATGCCCATACAAGTTTTGATGCTTAAGTAATAAATACGAGGGTCATACCTTAGCATCTCCTGAACAGCATAATGCAAATATCTTACTCACACACGTGCAAAAGAACTTGCGGATTAGGCATAAAGTCAAGAATCAAGTGGTTTTGTTTTATAATTTTTTTGTGTTCCATGAATACTTTTAAGGGGGAAATTACCTTCCTAACCCTCGGCATTCATGAGAATGTTTCTTCAAACTTTATACAAATGCTTTCAAGGGGGAACTTACCTTCCTAACCCTCGGCATTCGTATAGCTCTTTGAAACAAAGAAATCTGATTTTTTATCTTTTCAAATATCTTATTTGACCCCACACTTAAAACTTGACAGTACGCCTAGGTGAAATATGATGGAGCATGCGATGTGAGAAAAACAAGTACAAAAGCTAAATAAGAATGCTAAAGTCACCTAAAAGCATACAAGAACAAGTATGAGTGTTTACATGAAAACCATTTTTGTCTCGCTAAACTTAACTTCATTTCATGCACGGAAAGAGCTTAAGGATGAATACAGCTAAGCTTGTCAAAACATCAAATACATGTGAATATGATCATAGCAAGAAATATTAATCAACTTAAAGACGCAATTCATGAAATCAACGCACAACTCACGCTGGATATTTTTCAAAAAAGATACTACATACTTGCTTTGCAACATTACAACGTGTGATCAACTATACAAGGTACGATGAATACAATGATGTGGTACAATGCATTCTAGACAATCAAGTAGCATAGAATCATGTATAAACGGTCGTAGCATATGTGCAAACCACCCCACACTTAAAAATTTGCTTAGTCCCTAAGCAACACATAGTGAAAACAAAAGAGAAAGTGTCAAAGAAACTTCTCTCGTGTGAAGGTAATTGCTGAATAGTGCTCCAAGTGATCTCGCAAAGTCTGAAACTCAATGAAAAAGGTTAGTGCACACCTGATTTCACAATTAGAAGAAGCTAGCTATTATAGATATATCAATGCAAAATAAATAGCTAGGCAAAAGGTAAGAAAACAAATGTGCAAACCCATGATTCTATGAGAACATTAACATGTGTTCGTTTAAAGCCAGTGACCACAAGACAAAAATTCAGCGCATAACGCAACATAAATGTGATGATTCTATGCAATGAACAACTAAGAACATGAATGCATAAATACTCACCAGCCTAGTTTAACGTCTTGGCTAAGACGTAGTTGCTGATTTTGAGATAAATGTATCCCCAATCAGTCTTATCTCTTCCTCTTGCCGAAGGGCAGCATTCTCATCATTCCTTGGTCTCGGTTTCTCTATATCTACTGCTGGTGTTTGGTCAGCGAAGACTCGAGGCGATGACATAACAAAATTCAGCGTGTGTAGCTCAGGTGAAATGACGGAGGGATGAGAAGTTTGGTTAGGCGTTGGTGGTGGAAGCTTGTTCTCGCACATTCTTCGCGCGCGCCCTTTTGTTTGAGTTTAAATACCTATCAACAATCAAAAAGAGCGTCAATAAGTAAAAATTCAGAACAAAATAGACAAGAATAGCAAGCAAACACGCAATCACAACCAACAAAAAATATATAAAAAGAAAAGGTGAAGTAAACCAACATAAGCAACACTAAGTAGCAAACTAGTCTAAAGGCAATTCCCCGGCAACGGCGCCATTTTGACGTTCAGTTTTTAGGGTGAGTGTATCAATACTTATCCTATCACGCTATGTCAAACAAATTTATATGTTCCTAGGGTGACCTAGGGTCGAGTCCCAAGAGAAACACTTAGACCTTGTTTTCTACCTATAATCACTAATGCAAGTCTACGAAAGATGAGGATTTTGTATTTGATTTTTGTTAAGTTATCTAAATCTAATAAACAGAAATAAAATGCAGCAAGAACCCTACTTCATTCCTGGGTTACGAGATAATGATGCAATAATAATGATGCAAGCAAACGAAGTCATGAATGATACGTTTCTTAGGTTATTGTGTTGCGCATTCTAGATTCAACTCTCGCTCCTTCTCTAGAATGGATGCAACACTTAAGTACGATTCTCAAACTCTCGCTCTATCGAATCATGTTTAGAACTAAAAATCCCAAAATCTCAACCTCTCAGTCTATTGATCGGTAATTCAAGTCCATAATAATGTTAACCTAAGGTAATAAGTGTTTGTCACTCTCGCACACAAAACACTGCCCTAAACATACGATTCAGAATTCTAAACAACCTAATTTCAACTCTTGTTTCTTCCTTAGGCGAATAAAAATCAGAACATAAATAAAGGGAATAAGTAAAGGGTTAATTACAGAAAACACCCTTATAATAGGGGTAATTACAGAAAACCACCCCTATAATGACTATTTACAGAAAATCACCTTTATAACGTGCTCCGTTAGCACTCTACCACCACTTGCCGTTATCGTTAGAAAAAAATTAAAAATAAAATAAAATAATAAAAAAATAAAAAAAATTATAAAATATAATAAAAAATAATAAAAAATTAAAAAATGTAATATATTTCATGAAATGTAATTTGTTGTTGTGTGAATCAAAATATTTGTAGATCAATCTAAAATAAAATTTATGTAATACAACCTGATCAAGATGATAGCGGTGAGATGGGCAGAGGCCAAAGGTATGGAATTTCCTGCAGCTTTCTCTATTTTGAGACAGAAGTTATCTTTTGTCTCACAGAAGGCTTTTACTCATACGAAATGAGTACAACTAGATATTCGTTTGTCTATTGTTTTTTATTTATTTTGTGTACTTATATGTAATTGGTTTCAATAAGTTATAAGAATTTTACTATATAGAGTATATAATATTAAAATAATTTTTTTAATTTTTTAATTTTTTTAATTTTTTAATTTTTTTAATTTTTTAAATATTTTTTTAATGATTTATGTAACGGAATAGTAACAAGGTGGTGAAATGCTAACGGAGCACACTATAAAGGTGGTTTTCTGTAAATAGTCAGTATAGGGGTGGTTTTTTGTAATTACCCCTATTATAGGGGTGGTTTTCTGTAATTACCCCTATTATAGGGGTGGTTTTCTGTAATTAACCCATAAATAAACATATTAAACACTTCGTATTGCATGCTAAAAATCTGTTTACATCAAGATCAAACCTAGGAAATCCGTGAGGATTCCCACCACAACACTACTCAGTCATGCTACGAAAGGAAATAAACAAAACAAAAATAAAAGTAGAGTAGAGGTTGCCGGTGTTGGAGAGGAGATCTTTGGCGTTTCCTCAAGCTTCTTGTCGTCAAAACCTTTGGAGTAGCCGCTGAAAATTCTTCCAAACCGTCCCTTTTGAAGCTTGCTCGCTCCCCTGATATGGTGTCTTGTTATTCTGGCCGTGAAGCTCTGGTTGTGTGTGTTTAGGTTTTTGTATTTATATGTGCTCAACTTTTGGGCTTTTTAACCTAGGCTGAAATTTTGGCCCATGCTCTATTCAGCTTAGTTTCTGACCCGAAACTCACTTTTACTCCCCGAATTAGAACTCAGTGTAAACACAAAAGTTGTAGATAAATAAAATAGCTTTCCAACATGATATCACCCGCCTCAATCGAACATCCGTGCTGTTTTCTACAATTTTCTCAAGATCGATTGGTCAGGCTGCCTCTTCGAGCTGCCACTTGCTTGGTTTTGCTTATTTTCGCATGTTTCCAACCAAAACTGATCCAAACCATTCCAAATCATGTTATATGCATTATCAACCTGAAATGGAATAAAAGATTATCAAAAGACGCGATAAAACATCGAAATGAACAAGAACTTAATGGGAAACATGTACAAATGCATAGAACATTTGTTCGTATATCAATGAATATGTTCCTCAATCCGAATTCTATACATATAGGAACACAAATTCCCATGAAGAGTATGAGGATTACCATCCACCCTATTCACCTTATGATTACATCGAAGAAGTGCCACCACAAACTCAACAAAGTCAAAGCCAAGAAGAAACCGCTCTTCTTGCATTAATGGAACAAATGGTGGCCAATCGGGCTCAATTCCAAAAGGACAATCTACTCATGTTTCAAAAGTTGGAACAAAGATTCAATGATCAATATGAGTACACCTTGGAGCTCGAAAGACAACTTGCACAACAAGCTCGTCCATCAAATTTTCAAGAAAGTTTCCTTCAATTCCGAAAGACAAAGAACAAGTGGAATTGCCCCAATTCGTTGGCTACTTTGTCCTAGGCCTTAGTGATCCTCAACAAGTAGAACCTTCAAAGGTTGTAAAGGAGCCTCAACAAGCGCTACAAGAAATAACCACTATTAGAAGAGGAGGAAGAGGTTCCCACAAAGAGAAAAAGGTCTTATGAGCAAATTCCGGATGAAGAGAAGAAGCTACCTCTTCCTAAGCTTAAAATGTGCAAAGTTGATGTAGCTACGGACTTCGTTATGCCTAAATGGTTCTTTGAAGAGGAAGAAGTATATGAAGTTATCTTACCTATACTTAAGGTAAATATCCCCTCAAAGAAAAGAAAGAAAATGCGAAGAAATGGAAGAAGGCATGAGAATCCAAGAGCTAGGAGAAGAGCTAAGAGATCAAAAGAAATGTCTAAGGTGAAGGATGGCTTTGTTGGAGGCAAATATAATCTTGCAAAGAGACAAAAACAAAAGCCTCCAACAAAAGAGAAGCTTAATGGGAAGTCGGTGCGACAAATGCAATTTCCAAAGCGCGGTGACCCATCACTCACTCCTTACAAAGATGTGAGGAGTCCTTGAGTACTTATTTGCACCACTTAGTGAGGGATCCTAGCAAAGGACTCACTGAGTGTGTTTCTTGGAGTAAAGGCCTCGGCTACGTCTTAGCCAAGACGTTAAACTAGGCTAGTAAGTGTCGTTCTCTTACTCTTAAATTGCTTGAATGATTGATGATTTGATTGAATGATTTGATTGAATGATTGTGCTTGCTCTAGATTGCTATAGGCCGTGATTGTTTGTTTGAATGAATGATTGCTTAGCTTGCATAATTTCTTGTGAATATGTCTTGAGCTAAGTGTGGGGTGTTTGATAATTGTGCAAATTCGTAAGTATTTGTACACCTCTTATGCTTGATTCTTGCTAGTTTTTGATTATTTTGTGAAGAATTTGATACTCTTTTGTGTTTTACGCAGATTTTATTCAAAGTTTATCAAAGAGAGTAAAAAGCACAAAATGGAGCAAAGTGGATGAAAATTCAAGTCAAGTGCCCAAGAGGAGATTCTACTCTCCCGAGCAAACATCAGTCCAACCGAGCAAGTCCCAGAGAGTGGCGAGCAGATCAACTTAGCCGAGGAAATTGACCCAAGGTGACCAGGAATCATCTGGGCCGAGCAGAAATTTCCATGCATAATCTGCTCGGCCGACCAAGTATACAACCCTCCTCAGATGCTACACAACATGATCTGCTCGGCCCATGAAGGATGTGCTCGACCGACCAGAGCAGGGGATCACACCTGAAGAGAGCAAAGGAAAGCTGCTCGATCGAGGACAATTCTGCTCGGCCCAGGAGTCATCAAGAATTGATACAAGAGTACTCAGTGATTTTTCCTCGGGCCAAGTATAATCCTGCTCGGGCTGACCAAGAGCAGCCGTGCCGAGCAGAAGTTGGTCTGCCGAGGACCAAACTGCACCACATTCAAACCTGCTCGGCCAGAGGGATATCAAGTCAGCCGAGCAGATTTCCCCCCATTATTTTGCTCGGCCAAGGCCATTTTTGCTAGGGAGAGGACTACCGAGTATATAAACTTTTTGGACATTTCAAACTCAGGGCCTTGACTTCAAAACTAGACCAAAAACCCTAGAATTTCCATTTTTGAAGATCAAGAGCTACTTTGTGGAATTGAAGACTTTGGAGTGAAGATCAAGCATCAACATCTCCCACACTACTCTAGTTTGCAATTAATTTCATTTTTTCCTACATTTCAATTGTTGTTTCCTTCTTAGTTTGCATGAGTAGTGAGTACTGATTGATTAGGTATGGATCCGTAGGTTATATGCATGTATTTGGATGATGATTAATTTGTTATGCAATGAATTTCGATATGAATTTTGTGTATTGGCTATATCTATTAAATGTTGCACATTAAGTGTTTGTTAAAATGCTTAAGTGTAATTAATTGAACCTAATTAATGATATGTGCAATGAAAGTTGATATTAAGTTGATTAGATAGCCTTGCATGAATAATCTACTTTGATCTTGACATGAAAGTGTAGGATTGAGTAGATGACTAGTTTACTTGACCTAGGTTATGGTAACTCTTACAATAGATTAAAAGATTGAGGAAGAGTCCATTACCTAAGGGAGTGCCAACATATTAAAAGATTGAGGCCCCATTTAGATGTACCTCTTAGTCCTAAGGATGGAATGAAAGTTGAACTTAGGATTAATGTTCATAAATAAACTAGTCTAATCAAATTCTATTCATTAAATGTTGCATGATTGATTGTCATCACCTTATATGCTATAGCCCAGGGTCCGTAGATCCTTAATCACCTTTAGTTTGCATATTAATCTTTGAAAATTTCACAATCTCTTACCAATTCCCCCAAACTTTTACGTTAGGCAAATCATTAAGTAGTTAAAACTAGGTAATAAATTCTTACTCATCTCTAGGGATTCGACTATAGGTCTCCTAGATTTATAAATTTTGTTTGCCGTGTTAGGATTTAAAACTTCCACTATAAAACACACGTCAAAATGGCAATGCAAATATTGGAAAGACTCAAAAACCAAAGCCTCCAACAAAAGAAAAGATTAATGGGAAGTCGGCGCAATCAATGAACATTCCAAAGCGCGGCGACCCATCACTCACTCCTTACAAAGATGTGAGGAGTCCTTGAATATTTATTTGCACCACTTAGGAAGGGATCCTAGCAAAGAACTTCCTAAGTGTGTTTCTTGGAATGAAAAGCCTCGGCTACGTCTTAGCCAGGACGTTAAACTAGGCTAGTAAGTTCATGCTCTTTACTTTAAACTCTCTTGATGATTGGAATGTGATTGTGATGCTTGTGAATATTGCTTGTGTGCCCAATGGAATGTACCACATACTTAGTCTTGTGATATGATTGATACATGGTATTGGCTAAGTGTGGGGTTACCCAGGCTTTAAGAACTTGTGTGCATGCTTGCTTGAGCTTCATGTTTGATCTTGGTTGTAAAACTATGTGTGCTTTTGAACTTCATGATGTTTGCCTTAGTTTTAAATCTTGAATGTGTTGCATGCTTTAGCACTAGTTTGAAAATTTTAATCATAAGTGTCAAATGTTAGAAATATGCCAAGAAATATTGCTCAAACATGTCACTTGGCCAGTAGCATCTAAGCGAGAAGAGATTTTAAACCTTGCTCGGCCGAGTATTCTTTTTACTCGCCCGAGTAGAGATACCTTGAGGTAATCCATGTGCAACAAAGCCTTGCTCGGCCGAGTACAACCCAAGTTATACCATTTACTCGGCTGAGTAAACTTGATACCTATAACTCATATCTTCCTTTTAAGTTGTTCAAACTTGATCTTCACGTAATCAAACATGCTTAATATGATGAACAACTTAATTTCTCGTGCTTTATATGAGCTTGGCTTTGGTTTGATTTTCATGAATGACTAACAAACTCACCTACATTCAATTCTCTTGATACCTTGTAAGTATAGGTTTGTGCCAAAGCCAAGCCACTTGGGAAGCAAGCATTTGATACATACTAGTCTTCCTTCACACGAGAGAAGTTTCTTTCCCTTCTCTTATGCTTTTACTTGATTGCTTTGGGACTAAGCAAATTTTAAGTGTGGGGTGGGTAGTATGCATGCATTCATACTTTATATGCCTCATTCTATCAATCATTGATCATATTTGAGCATATACACTTGCTTGACACATATCTTTCATCCTAAATTTTTGAAGATTACTTGAAAATAAGTTTGCTAAGTTTAAGAATACATTTTTGAAATTACTTGTGATCGTGGTTTGTGAAGTTTTCTCATTGATCATAATGATTTAAGACGATTGAAGTTCTTAACAATTGCAACGTTCTCATGAATTGACATCTATATTAGCTTCAATCATTTAATACTAACATGCTCTTTCATTGCATAATAAATAAGGAGAATAAGGTAGCATATACAAAAAATTCATGAAGCATCATAGAATTTCTTGCTTGCTCTTAGGTGACTTTAATTTAGTTTCATAGCTTATGTATTGACTTTGCTTGCCTATGTGCTTGATACTTGTTTAATTATACATATTGTTCTTAACAAGTTTTAAGTAAAGAAGAAAAAAATTCATTGTGCAAGTGCCGAGGGCTAGGAAGGTAATTTCCCCCTCGAAAGTACTTGCACTAACATAAAAAATTGTTTTATGGAAATGTTATTCAAGTGCCGGGGGTTAGGAAGGTAATTTCCCCCCGAAAGTACTTGAATAAGCAAAAAAAGAGAAATAAAAGAGAAGCTTGAATGATAACACCCACTAATTCTTGACTTTATGCCTTGTATGCATATTGAGAGCACACTTGCAAGTTTAGTTTGTGCACTTTGCTTGATTGTTTAGATTAAAGGATGACCCTTTGCATTATATGCATAAGCAAGTGAGAATTCTATGCATGATTTATCATTTTGATCGTCTAAACTCCTCTTCTCTTATGGATTATGGTGTTTAGCCTAATACTTGAGAATGAGTTTTAAATCATGAGCCTATGGACTTGCCCTAGCAAGCATAGGTGATTGATTAGACAATCCATTATGTGCGCTAAATTTCTCTTTATGATTTATGCATTGAAATGTAGTAAAACGTTGAATTTGGTAATTGCTAGTTAAGATATCAAGGCTTCGAATGTTTGCACGTGAAGAATGACATGATTCTTGAAATGTTATGTGACATGAGTCGAATGCACAATTCCACATCTTTTTGAGCATTAAAATGACTAATTCTTGCTTAGCAAACACTTGATTTGTATGCATTGTTCAATGGATGATTGTGAACGGGATTTGTGAGTACTCCCTCTTGGAAAACTCTCACGAGACTATAACTCGTCCACTAGGGCAGCCTAGGGGTTTAAAGGCTTGATGCATATGCTAAATGCATCCGTGATGCCTACGAAAGTGAGTTAGGAGTAGTGTTAACTTGCATTTTAATTTCTTAGGATTTTGAGCTAGAATGCTAGGATGATTGTTGTATGATCTTCACATCCTTATGAATACTAGCACATTGACACTTCCATATATTTTTAGCATTCATAATTCATCTTATATGTGCCTACTTGTTCGGGACGAACAAGGATTAAGTGTGGGGTGTTTTGATAGCGTGCAAATATACTAATATTTGAATGCATCCTACCTTTGATTCTTGTTTGTTTTTGATTACTTTATAAAAGAATTGATACTTCTTATGCTCATTGTAGGATTTATTCAAGAAGTATAATCATGGAGCTATAAAGTGAAAAAGATAGCGAATTCAAGACAAAAGTGCACAAAAGAAGCCATAGGAGACTACTTTTCGAGTTGAGCAAGGAGATCCTCGGTCAAGCAAGGAAGTCCTTAGTCAAGCAAGGAAGTCCTTGGCCAAGCAAGGAGATCCTCGGTAAAGCAAGGAAGTCCTTGGCCAAGCAAGGAAGTCCTTGGCCAAGCAAGGAGGTCCTAGGCCGAGCAAGGATGTGCACGGAAGGTTGCTCGACCGAGCAACACATCAAAACTGATACGTTCGAACTCAGAAGACTCCTGCTCGACCAAGAATATTGTTTGCTCGGCCAGGTACATAAGAGTTCAGACCAGGCCACCCTTCCTCGGTCGAGCAGGACCTGAGACAGCTCTTTGCTCTCCCGAGCAGTGTGATAAAATTGATACATCAAAAGTCAGTAGCTTCTGCTCAGCCAAGGTAAAATCCTGCTGGACCGAGCAAATAGGCTGCTCGACCAAGGAAGCTGAACTCTGCCGAGGACACTTGAGGCTTGTAATACTCTTGCTCGACCGAGCAAGAAGGCTGCTCGGACAAGGTGTTTCGAAACTCAGATTTCGCTCCATAGTATAAATAGGGATCTAAGCCATTTTTGGAGGGATCCTTGGAAGTTCAAATATTCAAACATCTAAAGAAGTCCTTGGATCAAAGATGATGAAGTGAAGATGAAGGCTTGAAGATCAACATCTCCTAAGCATTTCTACCTTCACTTTCTTTATCACGTTATTCATTTCCATTTTGATTAGTTTGTTTACATTTGTAGTCATGTTAGAGTAGTTGTTCATGTGATTGGGGATCTTCATATGGATCCCCTAGGATTTGGATGATGTTTGTATACTCTTTCTATGCATTTGAATTACATTTAGTTGAATCTTAATTTTGTAGTTACTTGTTCATAATGATGCATGCCAAGTGTTTGACGAAATGCCTAAGTGTGTCAAAGTGAATTAAATTCCTATGATTTGATAACGATTGAACCCTAGGATGTTAGTAACTATATCAATGTTGCTTTGAGAGTTAATTGTGCGCGAGAGCGACAATTCCTCTTGGTGATAGGCTAGGTTTGGTGTTGAGTTTGAGTGCCTTTCCAATAGAGCGAGAGCTTGAGGTTGTGCACTTGAATTCCATGTGATTCAATAGAGCGAGAGCTTGAGAATTGAAACCTTTTAGCGTGTCATCTAATCTCCAAGGATGGAACGAGAGTTGAACTTGGAAGGACGATGCGTAGCCATAAGAATTCAAAATAGTTGTGATTTGTGCTAGGAAATTGAGTGTCTTAACTCTCCAATGTTCTAGGGGTGAAGTAGAAGTCCTTGATCACTTTTATTTCCTTGTTATTAAAATCAATCAACCTTTAATCTACATCCCCAATCCTTTTATGTTAGGCAAACTTAGGTAATTCTCAATTAGTTAACTATCACCTCTTCTCTTGGGTTCGACCCTAGGTCTCCTAGGTTTATAAATGTGTTTGATGCGTGACTAGTATAAGTATTTTCCACGAATACACCCTAAATCTACACATCACGCGCGCGACAGGTGGTGGCGCACGTACATCCATATTATTCTACAGCTGATTGTCGTTTCTTGGTACTTCAGTAGCCATTCTGAACTCTAGATCTCGTTGTACTTCTCTTCTGATTGCGTCTAGTTCAGTTGGGTGTAGTCGAGCAAATATGCTGTCGGCATTGCGCACTGGCGCGTCTGGTGTTTCTATCCTTCTACCGATTACACTATTTTCTCCACTTGAATTTCCATGTTTATCATTGGTTACTAAAGATACATGATATGATGTTCACGTAGGTTAAGGTCCTGTCATAGCTTAATAACCTACACATACATTCCGGTCAAAGTCCGTATGATATTATTACTCAATCTAGTTTAGTCAACCATGAATCCGGTCAAGATAGCTATCGACTATTCTAGTGTTACTCCTATCATTCACAGTCACGTACTTCTGATAATTTAACTATTGATAAAAGATTCTACAACTGAGTCTGCGGTGCAAGGCTTAGCTTAATTGTCTAACCTAATTATCATGCAATTGAGCTTGGAATAATAATACTAACGTATCATGCAATTAAGAACAAAACCTCAAAACATGTCATTCATAAATATGAATCCAAACCGAATTCAGTGAGTTAGCTACTCATACTAAATGTATACATCTCAAGAATAAATATTGAACAATTAAAGTGACAAGCAAATCTGAGTGACGCGTCTTCTCGCTCGCGTCGGCAGCTCGCGCGCACAGCTCTCGCAGCTAGGTCTGGATTCCCCTTCTCTCTATTCGCGCAGCTGATCGCCTATATATCGCATGTTTGTGATTTCCTTGAAGCTTTGTATTTATACTCTTGCCTCCTAGGGTTTCCACGAATAATTAGGCAATAAAATCTGTAGGAAATCATCTTTATCTCTAAAAATCAGCTTTGGGAATATCTTGATCTCTAAAAACCGAACTTAGAAATATTCTTTGCGCGTGATGACGTCATCGCTCCGGATATTTTGTTGATTGCTGACGTCATCGTGTTGCTCTGCTATGCGCGACCCATACTCGCGCGCCACACTGCTCGCGCGCTCGTTGTCCTTTGGCCCTTTTCACTTTGTTGTCTTTTGTTCCGAGATTCAGCCTTCTTGTTGCACTTTTGTTCTAACTCTTCTAATCAACCTGAGATACAAAATTACACCAAAAGCGTAATCTTATACTGAATATGTTAGAATTATAAGCAGTGTAAAGGACCTAAAAAAGCATACAAAAGTGCTCTATCACCTAACGTCGAATCCCTAGAGATGAGCTAGAATTAGTCAACTAGTTTTAACTACTTAAGAGCTTGTCTAACATAAAAGTTGGGGGAATTGGTAAAAGATTGTGATATTTTGAAAGATTAATATGCAAACTAAAAGGATTAAGGATCTATGGTCCCTTGGCTTTAGCATATAAGGAGATGACAATCAATCATGCAATATTAAATGAATAGAACTTGATTAGACTAGTTTATTTATGAACATTAATCCTAAGTTCAACTCTCATTCCATCCTTAGGACTAAGAGATTCATTTATATGGAGGCCTCAATCTTTCAATCTATTGGCACTCCCTTAAGCAATGAACTCTCCCTCAATTTGTCAATCTATTGGGAGAGTTACCATCACCTAGGTCAAGTAAACTAGTCATCTAACTCAATCCTACACTTTCATGTCAAGATTAAGGTAGAATATTCATGCAAGGCTATCTAATCAACTTAATACCAACTTTCATTGCATATATCATTGATTAGGTTCATTTAATTACACTTAAGCAGTTTAAAAAACACTTAATGTGCAACATATAATAGATGTAGCCAATGCACAAAATTCACATCAAATTTCATTGCATAACAAATTAATCATCATCCAAATACATGCATGCAACCTAGGGATCAATGGATCCCTAACCAATCACTACTCACTACTCATACTAACTAAGAAGGAGACAACAATTGAAATGTATGAAAACATGAAATTAATTGCAAATTAGAGTTGTACGGGAGATGTTGATGCTTGATCTTCACTCCAAAGTCTTCAATTCCTCGAAGTAGCTCTTGATCTTCAAAAATCAAACTTTCTAGGGTTTGGAGTCGAGTTCCAAAGTCAAGGCCCCGAGTTTGAAATGATCAAAAAGTTAACGTAGTCGGAGGTCCTCTCCCTAGCAAAAATGTCCTCGGCCAACTAGAATCTCCTCTGGCCGAGCAGGTTTGAATGTGGCGCGGTTTGGGTCCTCGGCAGACCAACTTGTGCTCGGTCAATGTTGCTCTTGCTTAGCCCGAGCAGAATTTTGCTCGGCCCGAGGAAAATTTTCTGAGCATCCTTGTATCAATTCTTGTTGAGTCCTAGGTTGACCAGAATTGTCCTCGACCGAGTAGAATTCCTTTGATCAATCCCTGTTCTGGTTGGCCGAGCGCACTCTTCGTGGGTCGAGCAGACCATCTCGTGTAACATCCGAGGAGAGCACACTCATCTGGTCGGCTGAGCAACTTTGCATGGTTAATTCTACTCGGCCGAGGTGATCTCTGGTTACTTTGGCGCAGATTCCTTGGCTGACTTGATCTGCTCGCCACTTTCTAAGACTTGCTCGGTTGGGCTTGAGGTTTGCTTGGGAGAGTAGAATCCCTTTTGGGCACTTGACTTGAATTTTCATTCATTTTGCTCCATTTTGTACTTTGTACTCTCTTTGATAAAGTTTGAATAAAATATACATAAAACACAAAAGAGTATCAAATTCTTCACAAAATAATCGAAAAACTAGCAAGAATCAAGCATAAGAAGTGTACAAATACTTGTGAATTTGCACACTTATCAAACACCCCACACTTAATTCTTGTTCGTCCCGAACAAGTTAGCATGAATAGAGCAAATGATGCACGATAGAACTCATGAGTATTTCAAAGATCAATCAATGTATGTGAGAGTGAAAATCAAGCACCTCGTGAAAGTTATAGACCTAAGAAATGGAATGCAATCTATAAACTACTCCTAGCTCACTTTCGTGGGCAACACGAATGCATTTAGCGAATGCATCAAGCCTTTAAACCCCTAGGCTGCCCTAGTGGACGAGTTGTAGTCTCGTGAGAGTTTTCCAAGAGGGAGTACTCACAAATCCCGTTCACAATCATCTATTTAACAATACACACCAATCAAGAAGCAACTAAGCAAGATTTAAGCATTTTAACTCGTAGCAAGCATGGAAATTCATAATTCATTCATATCACACCAAAATTCGGGAATCATGCCATTCTTCACAAGCAACATTTAACAATCTTTCCATCATAGCTAAAATTGACCAAAGCCATTGTTTATGTTTCTTGTCATCACACAACTCATAAAGAGAATTTTAGCATTCATGGAAGTTTGTCTAGCCAATCACTTATGCTTGCAAAGGACAAGTACATAGGCCCATGACACTAAACTCATTCTCAAGTATATGACTACACGTCATGATCCATAAGAGAAGAGGAGTTTAGACATAGAAAGATTAAAGCTAGACATAGAATTCTCACTTGTGTTGCCATGAAGTACAAGGGTCATCCAAGTAGACAAATTAACCAAGCAGATGCACAATCTCAACTTGCAAATACACTCACAATATGCATAAGGGCACAAAGTCAAGAATTAATGCGAGTTACCATTCAAGCTTCTCTTTTATTCTAATTTTTTTGTTCTTTTTTTGCTTATTCAAGTACTTTGGGGGGGGGAAATTACCTTCCTAACCCCCGGCACTTGAATAACATAACCATAAAACACATTTTTTGTGTTAGTGCAAGTACTTTCAAGGGGGAAATTACCTTCCTAACTCCCGGCACTTGCACTACGATTCCTTTTATTTACTTCTTTGAAGTAGGAATTTTTGGAGTGAGCTTTGGTGTTAACCCACACTTAAAACTTGACAATGTGTCCAATTAACAAAAATTTGGCATATAGGCAACTAAAGTTGATACACAAGGAAGGCGAGAATGGCTAAAGTCACCTATTAGGCAAGCACAAGCAAATACTTATGCTACTAAAATCTCCTTACTCATTATCCAATGAAAGAGCACATTAATGATCAATGATTTAAACTAGCTTAGATGTCAATTCAGGAAAAAGTGGCACAAGCTAGGAATTTCAATCATCCCAAATTATCATGATCAATGAACAAATTTGTTAATCCATGCTCACAGGTGTAATCTCAAGCTTAGCAACCTTGTTTTTCAAATTATCATCAAAAATATAGGATGAAAGTGATGTGTCAAGCAAATGTCTATGCTCAAATGTGATCAATGATTGATGAAATGAATCATTAAAGTATGAATTCATGCATACTACCCACCCCACACTTAAAAATTTGCTTAGTCCCTAAGCAATCAAGTAAAGCATAAGAGAAGGATCAAGAAACTTCTCTCGTGTGAAGAAAGACTAGTATGCATCCATGCGCTTTTCTTTTTGCTTTTCATGCATGTTTGGCTTTGGCATAAACCTAAACTCATAAGGATATCAAGAAGGTAAAAGATATTGAGCTTGTGAGACAAATCATAATATAGGCCAAACCAAACATGTGTGATGAGATAAGAAATTATTATTATTATTATTATTTTTTTTAAAGAAAACTGGTCGGTGCCAGCAAATTTATTAATCATGATCCCAAGAATGGGAACTAAGAATACAATGAAGGCCAGACCTGACCCTCAAGCGCCAGATGGAGTTAAACAAACATCCATCTTAAAAACGCTGAACAGGTTATAAATCCAGTCTGACCTAATAACTGAGACCCCAGATGAGAGTTACTATACTGAAAAAGTGAGTTGTACAGGTCACAACCTCACTTGAAACAAAAACAAATACAATGTATAATTGCAACACGCATTGACTCTCTGGAAAAATGCAGATCATGTGAGGCTATCACACAAGCTCTTAAAATAATAAATGAATAAATAATGAACCTCCAGAAACTCATCTTGAGATAATTGAGCTATTACTCTGTCTTCCAACTCCTGAATCATCCCTCACCATAAAGTTAAATCTCGGAATAATTGGTTCACCACTCCTCACGCAAAGATTTAGACCGCAACAATGATCACTAATCAAGGCTCTTTTCACTGCTAAGGGAAGATCTGACCCATTTTGATATGCACCATCAGAGCTTAAACAAACCATGGCTATGGCAGAGGAATTCAGGGCAGGCCACACCATCAAGGCTCAACACAACGCCGACGATCCTCAATCTTGTCGATCGGAATAAACTCTTCTCGGACCGATAGAAATGTCATGGACGGATGAGAACATTGGATTTCTGCCACATTTAAAAACATACTTTTAGCCATATCGATACCATAAAAGATACAATTGATAAGCCCCTGAAAATGGTTTCTCTGAGAGATGCTCATAACATAACCGACTGCGAAGTTACCGAAATTGTCTCTGATCACTCCGCCGCCTTTTAGAATGCCATCAAACATAAGTAATGCAATATTTAACGTATAGTCATGCCGAGAGGGTAGCCATCTACACCACACATCTAGTTTCCTATGACCCCTATGTTCAGGGATTCCAAAAACTCTAAATGTAGCAGCTGATCGCATGTTTGGTTCGTATGAGCCTAAACCTAACATTAGATAGGCAACTTTTTGGCCCCACAACAAAATGTTCTATGCCAGTCAATAAGGATTCCGTTGTGGATTCGCTTGTTCCTGGCTCTCCATAATTCCCACAAGCTGCAAAACATAATAGTAGTTGTGAAGCGATCAAAAAAGGATTTTGACGAATTCTTTAGCCAAACTCGCTGCATTGCACACAACCCATGTACCCTTGGCAGATCAAATACTAAACACAAAAAGTTCCAAGGAGCTATTGCCCACTGACCCTCAAAGAATAAATGTCTAATCGTTTCTTGTTTAGGCTGATCACAACAAGAGCATCGAGAGGCTATAGGAATATTAAGACTAGCTAAATTGTCGTCAGTTGGTAAAATATTGTGAAATAACTTCCATAAAAAGGCTGAGACCTTAGGAGGAATCCACCTGCACCAAATATGCTCACACCAACTCAACCTTGGAACGTTTGTCTGAATGGATTCCCAAAAGACTTTAATAGAAAACTTCCCATTTGATGCACCCTTCCACAGAAAACGGTCTGGGAACTCGGATAACACAATCTCATCAATACTCCTCTGCATATCAGAAGTCAATCCTTCTTTTAAAATAAGAAGCTTCGCCCCATTCTGCAACACCTCCATAATTGAGTCATTATGGATGGTCATGTCCACCTGAATGCCCAACTGAAAGCTGTAGTCTTTGATCTTTGTATCCCCTCTTCCAATTTTCCATATACAATTTTCTTGAAGAGCAACGATAAGATGATTAAAAGCATTCCATAGGGTGGAGCCTTTCTCCCCAATCAAAAATCTTCCCCGAGCATGCCTTGCCCAAAGCGAGCCTTGATTAATAAATTGCCAGGCAAGCTTAGTATGCAATGCAATTTTGAGATTACACGGGTCACGGATGCCGAAACCTCCACTGTCTTTCGAGTAACACAATCGAGTCCAGCTCCTCCAGTGCCTTCTTTTCTCAATACCATTATTCCATATGAAATTTCCCATTAGGGAACGCATACGAATGAGATTTGCTTCTGGAACAGGTAGAACCATGAGGTTATGAATTCCCATGGTATTAAGAACCGAGTTGACCAGCGTCACCCTTCCTCCCATGCTCAAGAAATTCTTGGTCCAGCCTTGTATACGCTCTTTCATTCTTCTCTCTAATTGATTAAAATAATCAATCTTCGCTCTACCACGGAATAGAGGGGCACCCAAGTAAAGAAGAGGAAGCTTTCCTTCCTGAAACCCAGTTTCATTAATAATGACAGCTTTTCTCAACCTATTAAATTTTTTAGGGAAAACGATGGTACTCTTCTCAGGGTTGAGTTGTTGACCCGAAAGAGTACAAAAGTCTTCGATTAAAGCTTTGAGATTCCTTACAGACGTGATACATCCATTAGAGAAGATAACCAAGTCATCTGCGAAAAGAAGATGGCTAATCTCAATGCTGTGACGTTTCTTTACATAGGGTAAAACAATTCTGTTGGCTACAGCCTCGTTTATTTTCTTGCTAAAAAGTTCCATAGCAATAATAAATAAGGAGGGAGATAGAGGATCGCCCTGTCGAACTCCCCTAAAAGATTTAAAATAGCCATAAACATTTCCATCCCATTTAACCGAATAATAGCAGTTTGAGATGCAACGATAAATAAGAGATAAGAAATTATTCAATCTTATAAAACATCCAAGATAACAATAAACATAAAGTTTGAATAACCCTCAAAGGAAACGCACAAAAGAGTAGCAAGCTCAACTCATAAGATAATACATCACAAAATACTAGCAAGAGTGAGACAAGCAAGCAAGTAAGCAATAAGCATAGTGTGCTTCCTACTCATCATCCTCATCATAGTCATCATCATCATCATCTTGGCCTTCATCCTCCTCCTCTTCATCTTTATCATCCTCCTCTTCTTGTGGAATGTGGGAAGTATAGTAATGGTCATTGGGTTGTGGAGGTGCCCTATACCCCGTGAGGTCTAGTTGGTCAAAGAGATGTGACATCATATCTCCTTGCCAATTAGCCATGTCTTGAGCGTAGGAGCCATAGGCAACTACTCTCTCATAGACCTCATCAATGGTATGTGGTGTGTAGTGGCTTTGTTGTGGTGGAGGAGGGTGATATGGTGTAGAGTGTATGGGTGTAGATGGAGGGGAATAAGGAGGAAAGTGGTGGGGTGAGGAATGGTATGTAGGGATGTAAGAGGCGGCGGAATGGAAGGAGCTAGGGGAATGAGCATAGGTAGCATGAGGTTCTTGGTCTTGAGGAGGTGAGTCATTGGGAGTACGGATTCGGTTGGAAGGTCCTTTCCTCTCTTTCTTTTGTAACTTGCTCTATCGCACGTAAGAGGACGAAAAGGCCTTACAACCCACCGATCATTCCCCCACTCAATCATATGCATTTGGCGCATCCTCCTAACATCAAGCACTTCTTTGCGTACGGGAGGGAAGTGGTCCACGGAGAATCCTAAGTGTATGGCAATCCAAGTGATGATAGCTCCGCCACCTAAAGCCTTTGCCTTAGCATTTGGCTTTTGGTACTCTTCAAATTGTCTTGTGAGCATTTGTACCAAGTCAATCTTCTTCCTCTCCTTAATCAACCTCATGCAATCAAGTCATGCTTGTAGACATGCCTTCCTCCATCCTTCCTCACAAAAATAGCCATAGAGACAAGTCTATGTATCACCTTATACCTCCTCACCCAAATCATAGTGGATGGTTCGGGAGATACAAATGTTTCTATCCTTTTGGTGATCTCCTCCCAAAACCGATTCCTTCTAAGGGGATCATTCCTAGGATAGACTCCCGCAACACTTCCTACCTCATCATTGTTGTGTCACTAGGAAGGTTATCCTCCATACCTAGGATTTCCCTTACTTCATCCTCCCTAAGTCTCCACCATCTATCTCCTAGTCTAAAGTTCCATCCCATCACATACCTACGCCGTCCATCTACCATGCCTTCATCTATATCTCCATCAACCCATTCGGCACTAAATGTACACATGAATTCCTTGACCATTCTAGGGTAAGTACCCGGATCTTCCCTCAACAAGAATCCTAATCCACAATGATCTAACAATTCATGGATCTTACCTCTTTGCATGTGTGGAAGAGAGTCGATCTCATCAAGCTTAGGGAAGAGGTTCCCGGTATCTTGAAATCTTCATACATCATGTACCTCTCTTGCTCTTCTCTCCTTTCAAATTGAAGAGGCTCCCCAAATGGATATGGAATGAGGCTTGGGGTATCCGAATTGGTTAGGAGGAGGGAGGTTGCTCATGCATGCGAGAGGATGATGATGATCTAAAGGGATTCCATCTTCTAGCCATTGATGATGATGGATTGGAGTGATTTTGGATGAGTTGATGAGGTGAGTAAGGTTGTGGAGTAGAGGTTTTAGCTAAGGATGATTAGTGAGAGAAGTGGTGTTAGGAAGAATGAGGAGAAATTGAGAGTATAGGCAAGAATGGTGGGGTTACCAAGGAGAGGTCGGCCGAGCAGAATTTTGCTCTCTGAAGTTGCTCGGCCGAGCAAGATGGGAACAAGGGAGAGGAGAAGTTTGCTCGGCCAAGGAATATGTGCTCGGGCAGAGGAAACTTTTCTGAGCCAGTACCAAAATCTGCTCGGCCTAGGAAGAAATTCTGCTCGGCCTAGGTGAGAAGAGGTCTACTTTGCTAGGTTTGATCTTTTTCTGCTCGGCCTAGGTCAAGAGTTGCTCGGCCAGAGGAAAACCATCTGAGAATGTGTGTAACAACTGCTCGGCCTGACTAAAAGTCTGCTCGGCAGAGGAATGTATTAGATAGTGGTGTTGCAGCTCAAATAGGGCTGCTCGGCAGAGGGGAAATTCTTGTTCGGGAGAGCAAAATTTTCAAACTATTTCGCGCCCTAAGTTCTACTCGGCTTTTAGACTTATGTACATGAAACTATTCGACCTAAGTACATAGAAA